>JAWWEM010045919.1:0-12668 GCA_035582935.1 Ormyrus thymus
CAGGTTTTACCAAGTACCCATGCTATTTATGCATGTTTGACAGTCGAGATAGAGCAAAACACTATAATGTAAAAGTACGGCCAGCAAGGCCATCACTCACTCCAGGTTCCAGCAATGTCATCATCAAGCGTCCTCTTGTGGATCCTAGCAAAATTCTTTTACCTCCTCTACACATCAAATTAGGACTGATGAAACAATTTGTTAAAGCTCTCGATAAAGAAGGGCGCTGCTTCAGAATTTTTGTGGAATGTGCGGGTATCATGGAAATTAAGGAGAGCGAGCGGGAGAAAGTCAACGAACTAGTGCAAAGAATTCTGCCGAAATCTACGTGTAATGTTCCTGAGTTCACTACGCTCATTGAACATCATATCGATCTAATTCCTGGCGCTCGACCGGTGAGACATTCGTATAGACGAAAGTCCCCAAAAATCTTGGAATTTTCGCGAGAAGAGGTTAATCGAATGTATGGACGAGGTATAATCGAACCGAGTAATAGTGAGTGGTGTAGTGCCCAGGTTATAGTGCGTAGAGATGAAGGAGATTATCGGTTTTGCATTGATTTTAGGGATTTAAATAAAGTCACGTGACTCGATACATACTCGGTTCCAAATATAGATTCGCTCTTAGATAAACTGAGAAACGCTCGATATATTTCAAAGGTGGATTTGAAAAAGGCGTATTTCCAAGTTTTGTTAAGTGAGGAGAGTAAGAAGTACACCGCCTTCGCTGTGTTGGGGTCAGGGTTGTGGCAGTTCGTGAGGATGCCTTTTGGACTCATGAACGCCCCGATGACCTTCATGCCACTAATAGACACGTTATTCGGTCCAGAGATTGAACCTGATGAGTTTGGTTACTTTGATCATCGTAAATGAAACGTTTGAGGAGCATCTAAAATGGATAGAATTCGTGTTGAAGACGGTGACGGATGCTCGTTTGGAGGTGAATCGCGAGAAATGCGAATTTTGTTGCTCCAGTGTTACTTTCCGCGGGTATCGGTTGGATAATGATGGACTTAGACCGGATCCGGATAGAATAGCCCCGGTACTAAATTACCCAGCACCGAAAAACGTGAAGGAATTGCGTTCGTTTTTAGGTATGGTCGGTTGATATTCGCGGTTTATAGTCGAATGTAAAGGTACCGCTGATTAAGTTACTAAGAAGTAAACCATCGTGGATGTGGGGCGAAGACGAACAGAAAGCTTTTGAGACTTCGAAGCGTTCATTAGTAGCGGCGCCAGTATTTGCACGGCCTGATTTTTCGAAGCCTTTTACAGTTCAATGTGATGTGAGTGATTACGCGATCAAGGCTGTATTGACGCAAGAGGATGATGAAGGCAATGAACATCCGATCGTGTATGTCAGTCGAGTATTAAATCCGGCTGAGAAGAATTACACGACGACGGAGAAAGAATGCCTCGCATTACTTTGGGCGATTAAACGACTCCGACCGTATCTAGAAGGGTATCAGTTGAAAGCGGTAACGGATCATAGTGCTTAAAGTGGCTAAGAAACTTGAAGGAACCCACTGGTCGTCTAGCGCAATGGATGTTGGAAATGCAGCAATGGGATTTCGAGATAATCCACAAGAAAGGAGCACTGAACTATGTTCCAGATGCCCTTTCTCGAGGAATTGATCGAGAGGGTGTTGCTGCGTTCAACGTGATCAGAGATCCGTGGTACCTGGATAGAGTGTAAGAAGTGCAGAACTTTCCTCATAAGTTTCCTGACTAGCAGGTAGACGATGGGATGCTGTACCGATTTACTCGTGATAGGTTACTGGATCCGATCACATCGCGCGAAGAGGGCTGGAGGTTAGTGGTTCCAGTTGAGTATCGGGATAGAGTGATGAAGGATGCTCATTGTCATTCTTCCGCAGGACATTTCGGCGTACGATAGAGTTGCGAGGGAATACTACTGGCCGGGAATATTTCATACAGTGCGAGAATTTGTGTTACAATGCCAAGTTTGTCAGAAGTATACAGTCTCTCAGTCGAGTCCGCAAGGTTTGATGGGCAAGAGAATTGTTGAGAGGCCTTGGGCTATAGTGGCGGCAGATATTACGGAGTTACCTAGAAGTAAAAATCAATACAAATATATACTGGTTTTCTAAGATTTGTTTACGCGTTGAGTAGAGTTTAAACCGTTTCGGACAGCCACCGGAAAATTTTTACTGACTGACAACGGAACTGAATTCGTAAATAAACAGACGGAAAGTATACTTAAGAAGTACGGAACTAAGTACGTAACCACGCCACTATATCATCCATAAGCGAACCCGGTTGAACGCGTAAATCGCACCTTGAAAACAATGACTGCTGCTTTCGTGGAAGCGGATCATCGGAGTTAGGATGTGCACTTACATGAATTCCGCCATGCGATTAATGCGGCGGTGCAATCGAGTACGAGTGTCTCCGGCGTTTTTGAATTTCAGGAGACATTCACAACCCGTTCAAAGTCTTAGAAGGGAAATAGAAGTAAGGGGTACGGTGATGAGGATCGAACCAGAAGAGTGGGTGGATCGACTTCGAAGGTTAGATGCGTTACGGGATTTGGTACGGAAGCATATTGATTCATCGCAGGCTAAGAACGAGCGCATTTATAATCGGAACAGAAGGGACGCGTCGTATCAGGTCGGCAACTTGATCATGCGAAAGGAGAGTGTGTTATTAAATGCTGCTAAGTGAATTTCCACCAAATTGGCCCCTAAATATGTGAGCCTTTTTGAGGTGAAGGAAGTATTATGTCCGACAGTGGTCCTCCTAGAAGATTCTGGACGTAGTACCGCTAAAGCACACGTGTCGGAGTTGAAGATATAGATTCCTTCCCGACATGTGACTTAAAGGCGGTAGACGGTGGTGGAAGGATAGCATGGTATGATTTGGTGAGCGAGTGAATGTGACGGATGTGAAACCATACGAATTTAATTTGGTTTTTGTTTAGGGATGGCTCCGTTAAAGAAGTTCAGCTGGTCCGACGATGTCGAGGATGATCCGATCACCAGTTGGAATTCTGCGGTCCTGAGTCAGGAGGATACTCTCCTCCTAGAGCTCGAGGCAGCGGATTCCCTGGAATCGGAGCCTTCCCAGAGTCGGGCTGCTCAGAGTTCTTTGGGAAAAATTCTGACGGGGCCAAACATCCCAGCCGCGGATAGAGCCCTGCCGAGAACGAGCCCCCAGGAAGGCCAGGAAGGTATGGAGGTAGAGGAGGCCGAACTAGAGCCGAAGAAGAAGAGGAGGCCCGAAAGACGAGGATGTTCGGGGGTGTAAAGGGCATTCCGATGGATTTCAAAGTGGATTCTACGCCTAGGGCATACTTTAACTGCTGGTAGCATGGACACGCCCTGAACGATTGTCCCAGACCTGTGGATGGGCGTTATTGCCTCAATTGCGGACACCGTGGGATAACCTTGTGGACGTGTCCTCGCTGTGGTGAAGTCCATTGCGCCTGGTTGGAGGAATCCGCGAAGAAATCGCCGTTTCAACCCAAACCCCCCGGCTCCGCTCGTCTGAAAGGCGTGACGGCTCGGCTGGGAACTAAAAGGGACACGGTGACCACGTCATGGCGGCAGCCCCTGGAGAGCCAAGGATCTCAACGGAGATTACCGAACCCGGTCAAAGAGGTGGTTCCAAAAAGAAGCGCCGCCGAGATCATTGCGCGTCGGATCTATTTCGCAGAAAGAAAGCGAGCAATGGAATTAGGGGCTCCCAAAGACTCCACCAAGGAAGAGGTCGCCCGAGTCCTGGAGGCCGAAGCCCTCAACATCATCAGGAAGAAGGCAGAGCTGGAGAAGGCAAAAGCGAAGAAGGAAAGGAGGAAAGCGAACCGGGCGGCTAAAAGGGCCACCAAGGTCCCCGCGGCCGGCCTGGGGCTTCTCCCTTCTCCAACTTCTGCAGCCCCTTCTCCAACGGACACCTTGACTCAACCAACACGGTCAGGGGATGCCGAAACTTTGCGGAAGTTCCGGTTGTTGGCGGAAGGTGTGGCCACCATCCCACCCGCCTTACAGGCTCAGGTGGTGGAGGCAGTCATACACTTCCTCAAAACTTGCCGGAAGTAAGGTGGCAGATGTGGTGAGTTGAAGTTGCGCGATTGGGACCTTAAAACTGCACGTCCTAGTAGGACGTGAAGTTTTGGGGGGAGGGGGGCTTTGCGACAGAGTACGCCACCAAAGCGGGCAATTTCTATAAAAAGGGTTTGTTTACAGGCGCGGATTAGCGGCTCGAGGATCGACGATCGACGAGACGACTCATTAATATTCGCTTCATGTTTTGATTTCTTCGAAACGGGATTAATTTCAATATGTGTCTGCGCACATATTTTTGCGTAGGATGAGTGTGTGTATAATTGAAATTAGATTTAGACCAGTATCGTTTCGACCGCCAGAAAAGATAGTTTTGTGATAGACGCTTTTGCCTTTGCTGCTGTTTTTGACTTGTTGGTTTGTGTTGGAGTTTCGGTGAAGTTGTGGAGGCGCATTGTGGATTTTCCTGGCGATTTTGGTGGTCGGAAGACACGGTACTTTTGTGGCATAGAGAGAGGATTGGAGTTAGACTCAGGAGAAAGCATTGAGTGAGTTTATATTAAGTATATTAATAAGAGTCGTGCGGGTGAGGCGCAAAAGTGTTATAGAATTTTTAATATATTTAATTTGATTTGAAATTGATTGTTTTTGTTCTTTTATTTTTATTCCTAGACCTTGCAAATTCGTGCTGATTAGTCTAATCAACTACCGGGTTTTGTTGAATAAATAAATAAATTGTCAGGTGCTCGGGCAATAAACAATAATTGTTTAAAACGTACCGTGACAGCTTCCGTAAAACAACAGACAGCTGGGGCGAACGGCTGGGCGACGGTGGTCTCTAAAAAGAAACGACCCAAGATGACAAAGACGGACACTGAACGGAACGGACAGAGTGGACAGATGACAAAAAGGGTTTCCGCGCAGCCAGGAAGTCGGGGATCTGGCCGCCCAAATCTGGAGTTCAGAGGGGGTGCGATCTTCATCAAACCGATCGAAGGAAAGTCGTATGCAGACGTTATGCGGACCATACGCGAAAAAGTGGAACCTAGCCAGAGTAACACAGAAGTAAGGACGATCAGAAACACCGAAAACGGCGCGGTACCGATACAGCTAGCTAGGTAGAGCGACAAGACGGACTTCGACAGATCCTCCAGGACGCCGTAGGACAGACTTCCAGGGTGACACTGGAATTTCTAGACTTAGACTGTGTCACGACAGAACAGGACGTCGCGAACGCGATAAATCGGGAAGCGAGAAGAGTAGCAGAGCGTCATCCTTATGTCTTTGACGTTAACAGTCGAGGACAGAAAATGGCGGTTTGAGAATTTGACGCGAAAGAAGCGGCGGACTTCTTAAAAAAAGGGCGGATTAAAATCGGATGGGTAATTTCGTGAGTACAACCTAGTGTACGCGTATTGCGATGTTACAATTGCCTGGGATTTGGACATGTAAAGAAAGATTGTAAAGGACCGGACAGACGAGATTGCTGCTGACGATGCAGCCTCGAGGGACATTCCCATAAGGAATGCAAGGGCACAGACGAGGGCTTTCTGTGCCCTGGTGACGCGATCCGGAACAGACGACACATCCCTGGCTCATCTTCGTGCGCCGCATTTAAGGCGGCATTGGCGGAACTGAAGAGAAAGACAAAATGACGATGACAATACTCCAATCCAATATGAACGGGAGCGATGTGGCGGATGCATTACTTCCCCAGATTGCGGCAGAGCTTGACGTTGACGTGCTCACGATTAGTGAGCAATACAAGAAGAGACCTCTACCGACTTGGCTTGCTAACAGCTCGGGCTGGTCGGCAATTTGGGTTCGTGGGAAAGGCGTATCGAATATCTTACGTAGCGGGACTGGGGAGGACTGGGTTTGGGCAAGGGTCGGAGACGTTCCGTACGTCAGCGTTTACCTGAGCCCAAATTGCAGTGCTTCCTAATACGCGGCGAAACTCGAAAACATCCCTGTGGATGTGATCGTGGCGAGTGATTTTAACGCGCGTGCGATCGAGTGAGGAATGCCATCAACTAATAGACGAGGACGTTTACTGTTAGAGATGGCCGCAAGGCTAGAACTAGCGGTACTAAACAAAGGAATTACACCGACGTACAGACGACCAGGGTACGGTAACTCCATACCAAACGTGACTTTTGTCTCGGACAGAATCAGGACTAGGGTGAGGGCGTGGCGGGTGGCCGAAGACTACACGGCCAGCGATTACCAGTACATTGCCTTTCAACTAACAGACGGGACGAGACAAACCAGTAGACGGGGCAAACGACCTACGAGATGAAACGTAAAGCGTGTAGATAGGGTCGAGCTCGAGAGGCAACTGAAAAATGCAGAGCCTTACCTCCCTTGCGGGAGGTGCCTCAAGAGCTGAACAAACGGAACAGGGTAGAGGGTAGCGGCGGCAACTACTGGATTCCTCCAGCGCCTATGGGAAGCCACTATGCCTAAAAGACGAGACGTACGCAACAGGCGACAAACATACTGGTGGACGACGGAGATCGCACAGCGCAGAAGCGCCTGTCTAAAGCTAAGACGGAAAGCTTAACGAGCCGGAAGTCGAGGCGTGGCGGGTTCCTACTCAACAGAGTACAAGCTCGCCAGGCGGCGCCTGAAATTCGCGATCAACGACAGTAAGGCGCGAAGCTGGAAAACACTGACGGACGATGTGGACTCGGACCCCTGGGGCAACGGTTACAAAATTGTAACCCGTACACTGGCAGGTCTGGGCCCACCGGTGACAAAAGACGCAAACACGATGGAGAGGATAGTCCGGAGGTTCTCCTGGGACTGTACAACGAGTGCTTGGTGGAGGGGGTATTTAGCAGGCTTTGGAAGAATGCTCAGCTGATCCTCATTAGTAAAGGTAAGGGGGACCCGGATTGGCCTTCTTTCTGCAAGCCTCTCTGCCTAGTTAATACGGTGGGAAAGCTGTTTAAGCTTCTGCTAAGACACAGGCTGTTACAGGCGATAAGACAAGCCGGAGACCTATCCGAACGACAATACGGGTTTCGAAAGGGACGGTCGACAATCGGGTCTACAGGTGACGTGACGAATATCGTTCACAGGGCAAACGAGAACTGCCACGCTATCAGACCGCTGGTACTGTTGGTGACACTAGATGTCCGAAACGCCTTTAACTCCGCGAAATGAACACAGATACTGGGAGCACTGGAGTTAACCTTCAAGGTCGTTTCTTACCGCCTTCATATCATAAGTCACTACTTACGGGATTGCAGACTGACGTACGAAACGCTAGACGGAACAAAACAACGGCGCGTGACAGCGAGGGTGGCGCAGGGTTCCATCTTGGGTCCCGACTTCTGGAACGCACAGTATGACGGCTTACTTAGATTTGCCATGCCTTCGGACATGCGCCTCATTGCCTACGCTAACAATGTGGCAGCCGTGATAGTCGCTCGCGACTGTCAGTTAGTTCAGTTGAAATTGAATCAGGTCATGAGACGCGCGTCCAACTGCAGCTTGCGCTGCAAAAGATTGAGCTGTTACTTCTGACTCGACGACGAATAGACAAGGTGGTTCAAATGACGGCTGAGACGCGAAGACTGGAGACCAAGGGCGAGGTTAAGTATTTGGGGGTGGCCCTGGATACAAAACTAACATTCTGACCTCATATAAGGAACGTGACAAACAAAGCAGCAGAAAAAACAAAGACTTTAAGCAGACTGATGGCCAATACAAACGGACCGAGACAAAACGTACGTAGAGTGCCGATGAGCGTCACTCAGTCGATCCTACTCGACCGGGCAGAGGTGTTGGCCGATGCGATGAAGGTCAGGAGGCGCGCGAACGCCATGAAAAAAGTTCAGAGGGTCGGTGCGCTGAGAATCGGGTGCGCGTATCGAACGGAATCGGAAGATGCGATATTCGTGATCGCGGGGGTAAGTCCCGTCGATCTACTCGCGGCCGAACAAAAACGTATTCACGAGCGAAGCCCGATCGCTGGGAGGGAAGACGCTGTGAATTGTGGCAAAGACGATGGACTACGAACGAACCAAGACGGTGGACGGAACGACTTATACCCGAAATCGCCCCGTGGATGGAGAGGAACCAGGGTGAGGTGGATTTCTATCTTACACAGTTTCCTTCTGGACACGGGTACTTCCGTAAGTATCTCTGCAGGATGAGGAGGGTGACCTTTCCAGAATGCAAGTACTGCGGGGGTGCTTGGGACGTCCAGGTGACGTGCTACGGAGCAAGTCACCTGGAGATCATCATCGGCGACTTGGTACTTGGAGATAACCGACTCAAGTTAACTCAACGCCTAGACCCCGAACTACGGAGCTGAGCGTCACGGAACAGTTCATGCTAAACATTTCGGAACGTTCCGTATATCTGGATTTTTCAAAAAGCGGGCGCCGCAGGTGCCCGAGTTTCGGAATACGCCCATTGAGCGGGAAATTCATTCTGTATCGATCCAAATCGAGTTAAATGCAATATTCTAGTTATATTAATTACTTATATCGGTTAAATTCCGATCTACTCTTTGCTATGAAAACAAAGAATAATTAAAATTTACTGTTTCGGCATCGAGTTTTCATCTATGTAATATTTTTGTTTACGGCATATTCACGGGAGTTCGTTGGGATCCGCATCTAAGTTACTATTCTCTCTATGGCTTAAGGTCAGCCCATAGCAGTGAAAACATCTTAAAAGGGACCTTTACAAAAAGAACTTTTACGCGGTGAAAAATTTCCAATTATTGCTTTCAGCGCGTTTAAGTAATAATTAAAATTATGTATTCATTAATTAAATTTATTGACGATGATTTTTTATCATGTTGTTCAATCAAATAATGTGATTTACAAAAATAACAATTTTTTTGCGCCTTATAAAGAACGTAAATACAAATGTGAGGTTATGTGTAAAAATAGTAAGTACAAAAAATAATAATTACTACTATTTCATAAGTTTATTGGAATAACAGGCTATTAGTTTATATTAATTTCTAATTTTGTTTTTTTTTTTCAGATAATAATATTTTGATGGATATAACGTACTATAACTATCAGGAAATACCATGTGTATATTTAAAAACAACTAAGGCAATATTAGCTAAAAGTGAAAATGTATCAGGTGTAACGCGCACGGGCATCCGAGCCCGTACCTGTCACGTAAGAGCGAGAGAGAGAGAGAGAGAGAGAGCGATTCTCTCTCTCCAAAAAAGCTAGAATTCATAATAAAATCATAACGTTATAATTATGACTAATAAAGACAAAAATAATCTTTTCAAGATTCTTGCATTCTGCAACGACAGATTTAACAAAATTAATAAATTTTCATCTGTTTTTCTATTTATGGTATTTCATGTCATTTTTGATTAAGCTATTCGCTTGAGTAAATTTTCTGATGTGCTGATTCAAAATTTAGCCAAGTGAATAGGTTTAATCACAAATGGCATAAAATACTAAAATTGAAGTATCGGTAGATGCAAATTCATCAATTTTGCATTTATTTAAATATATTCAAAATTTTAGATAAACAAGCAAAATAAATATAAAATTTATAAATAAGTATAAATAATTATGAATTAGAAATTTTTCTTTTCTTGTATCGAATTGTTCAAATTCTAGAGAAATATTTTAAATTACGTGCGTTGGTTGTAAAATTCCACTCATTGTTTCTTTCTTCAAGGTGAAGCTATTTGGTATAAAGTTATTATAAAAATTTTAGAATATAAGCCGTTGCTTTTAAAGAGTGCATCTAAATCTAATAATTTTATTCATACATTTTATCTGACTGTCAATAATAATCTGGTTGCAAGAATCCAAGTCATCATTATTGAAATATATAACATTATTATATTCATCTGTGTATTGATTTTCATTGATTACATAAACAACGAGGATGTCATTTATATTTAATATTGTCGATGATGGTAAGAGATTTATTTTTTTTACAGTTAAAAGCAAATAAAAAATAATTATTTTAAAACTTCTTGAAAATAAAATTATTATCAAAAAAAAAGTCTAGTCCTTTACACTTAGATACAAAATCAAACATTTCATTAGCAGACAATTCTCTATTACTTTTTATTATGGTTTTATTTGATTCCTGTGTCTTTTGGCAAAGATTTTTAAAACCTTTTGCATTATGGCTCAGCAATTCTGAAAAAAAATTTCTACATGGAAGCAGTTTAGATAAAAATAATATCAAATAATAAATCTTATTTTTTATCTGACAGAGTATTTTCAAATATTAAAGTTGAATCATGAAATTAAATAATTAATGAATTATCTTTTACTAATGAAATATCCACATTAGAAAAGTCACTCAAATTTAAATCTTCTCCATCAAGATTTTTCCGAATTTTATCCATTGCCACATATTGGATTTTATGGATTTCAGGATCATCAACTAAAAACAATTCAAGCAATTACATAATTACAAGGTTTATGGTTTTTTAATAAGGCAATGTATTTTCAAAATTTTATATAATCTTAGAATATAATATAATAAAATACAATAAAATTCTTATTACAAAACAATTTTTGTGATTATAGATTTAGTCAATTCAACCCTTACTCATTTTTAAGTGTTTTACAATTACCTAGAAAATCTGGCAAAAATTGATAATAAAAATAATTAGTAAGGATAATATTTTACCTGATACATGTTCACTTTTAGATAGTATTGCTTCATAGATCAGTTTTTCTTCATTTACATAGTTATTAGGGTCAGATAATGGATCGCAATCAGGTCTATTTGAATCAGGATGCCCAGAAGTAGTTGTGTTTTCAGGATTATCAGAATCGTCTTCCCCAGAACAAAAGTTGCCAGGGGATAAATTTTTATCTATATTTCCAATTGTGGTATTTTATGTTAGTCTTGACTACAACTATTCGCTTGACTAAATTTTCTGATGTACGGATTCAAAATTTAGTCAAGCGAATAGCTTTAATCACAAATGGCATAAAATACTAAAATTGAAGTATTAATACATGCAAATTCATTAATTTTACAGGTTACTGAAATGCAAGAATCTTAAAATGATTATTGTCTTCATCAAAAGAACCAAAAGTGTTAAACCTGGATTCTTTTGATGAAAAATCAGATACATAAATATCATAATATTAATAAGAATGATATTTCACCTTGTAACGGTTTCCCTTTTCCCCACGGATAGGCTTCAGCGTGCCAGGGTTATTTTAGGGTAAGGGAAACGTCAGGAGTTCGGATTCCGGGAAAATAATAGCCGAGACGGTTTGTTTTAGGGTTGAATGAGCCGAAACCCGTTATTATTGAAATAATAATGAAATAATAATAATATTTACAAAAAAAGGAGAACAAAATATTTCTTTAAAACAATATTCCTGGACAAAAATAAAAAAAATAAAATAGTGCGGAGCGCCGTTACTCGCCGGGCCGCAAATAACCAAATATGTGCCGGTTAGTTTCCGGTATTTTTAAAAAATTAAAAAAAAAATAATTTTTTAGAAGCATAAACAATAGGAAAATTCGCCCCAAAATTCATTTCACTTTTTAAAAGTATTTTATTTCGCGAATTTAAAAAAAAAATTATTTTTTTAGGTTTATCTAGAAATTATGGCATTAATAAACACAAACAATTTTGGTTTTTGTTTTTCAGATCACTAGAACCGATCCTATAATGCCCGCCGATTGAGAAGTCTCGCTGCGACCTCCCTGGAAGAATGTAGTGTACATCCGCCATTTTGAATGATTAAAATAAAAACAAAATTTTTTATATTATTTTAATGTTAAAATAAACTACATGCCAATTTTGAAAAAATATAATGACTTTTTCATTTTAAAAAAAAATTTATGAAAATCAGGGAAAATTTCAGCATGTACAGGTATTTCCCCCCTTAATACATTTTATGCAATCATTTAAATTAAATTTAAATTTATCATATAAAATTAGTTATGTAATACATTGTTATTATCCAACAATGTGATTTGGCATAAAATGAATAAGCTTTAGAAATTATGAACATTTACGCTATTTATTTTTAGATAGTTCCGTATTATTACCAGAAATAGATCTACGTAGACTCGTTGTGGACTTGATAGATCGAATAAATTATAGGTTAACTGATATATTTTTCCACAAAGACGGTGTGGCTTTATTTAAAAAACATTATAAAAGCTATTAATAATTAAAAGCTCACTGGATTACACGCTTCGATACCAAAATATGACAGTAAGCCTTCATTTGTACATAGAATTGGCTTTATTGGCTAGTAAATGATATTTAGTGGGGCAATAAACAGTTGCTGTTTTTGCATTTTGTCAGCTTCGCTATTAGACTGAATGTCATTAATACATAATTTCTTTTTTATCTATTAATTTATTTAGTTTTTTTGCAAAAGTTAAGGATATGGAAAAATCAGAAAATACTACTCTAATATTCAAATTTTTAATTTTTATGTAATTATTGACAATATTTTTTATTGAAATTAATATTTATTATAATACTTGACTGAGCATTTGATTAAAAAGTTATTCATCTACATTAAAATAATCTGCACCATAAAAATGGGTTATATCTTCACCAGCTGCAACAATATCTTGTATTGTGAGCCACTTTTTATTAAAGTAAGACAACTGATTGTGGTTCTTTGCGAGCAACAAATTAATTTATTATGCAGCG
>JAWWEM010045930.1:0-12667 GCA_035582935.1 Ormyrus thymus
AATATAGTTCTATTAAATTTTGGTGCAAATTATAGTAATTTTTCAGGATAGTGCGAGTTTGTCCTTCGATTACGATATTCTATACTAATTTTTAATCAGGTATTTCTCTCCGTGCAGGAAAAGAGATGGCACAATTGATCGTTGTTTCGAGTTTATATATTCGAAATGTTCGACTGTTTACTTAAAATTTCAATTCGTTATCAGAACAAATATTTCCTCTGTGACTCTGTGCAGTATCTCAGTTTTTTTTACTTACACTCGAAATTAACGTATTGTTGAGATATTAATTTTACCTTTCATATGTTCAATAAACGAATGTATTTTAAATTGAATTTCTTATTGTTTTTAATCTCTTATTGTCTTATTGTTTCTGTTTGGAACAAACAAAAACGAAAGCAGCTGCATGGAATCTTAAAAATTCTCATTAACTTTGCATCGAATATTATTATTGAAAAGTTAAATTTGAACCTAGATTCTTGAACATTCTTCGGTAAAGAGCGACCGAACAATCGAAATTATTAAACGGTCGCTGGCGAAGAGTATTCGAAAAATGCTGTTAAAACTCAAGAGCCATTAATAAGCAGCGCGGCCGATCGTTCGCGAGCCCCTCGATCAAAGTGTCCCGAGGAGCGAAACTCCATCGGTCCGCGAAATCCCTCGCAGCGTAAATTGAAAACTCGTTTCGTCAATGGCGGAGATCCCGCTCGGGTCCCCACCGTCGACGAGCTCGACGTCGCCGTAAATAAAAAATCCGTCGAATCTAAACGAACAAAGGCGTGCAACTTCCCTCGTTAAAACCGAGGGCATCGCGCAAAAAGGCGATCCCCGTGGTGACGAATCATAAAGATGGAAAGCAACCGTCCGCCGAAGGCGAGCGGCTGGAAAATTAATGAAAAATCGGCGGGGAAAGAAGCTCGCGCCGACGTCGATGGGGATCGATATTTGCGCGCGGACGTGTATTACGTAAGCGGGAAATGCGGCCCTGGGCTCATCCTCTTGATTAATGACACTTGTCTCTCGCCCGAGTTCTTTGACGCCGGTCGATAGCGAGATCGCGGCTTTATGTACCTGCGGAGCGAGTCTTCTCTCCCTCGACCGAGGACAAGCCCGAGGCGTGAGTCGAGGCCACCTTGAGACGCGAGACCGATAATGGACGGCTTTTTATTGCTTAATTTTTTAGCTTCGGCGCTCGGCTGCCGGACCTATTGTTGCTTTTAAGACTTTTTCTTGCTTTTTGCCTTGCGTAATGCCGCGAGAATTAAAAGAGAATAATTGAAGAAAGTAATTAAAGGTAATAAAGATTATCATATTCTTATATTTTGCACAGAAATTCTTTTCTCCCACGTTTGGGTGAAAGATACATTATGATAAATGAATGTTGGGAATGTTTGTATGATTTCATATTGACTTTATCTTGATAAAAGCCCAAGATGTGTATTATGAGCTCTATTTTTTTTATAAAATAAACTCATGAAATTCAACTAAATTCACAACTTTAGTTTGTTTGATCGTAGATCATGAAATTATTAAAAGATCTAAGAAAATTTAGCTCTTCTACATGATCGTATGCAATTATTATGAAAGAAATAATTGTATGCAACAAGATTGCGACTATTTTGGATATTTTGGATATTAGGAGGTCATTTGGAGATAATTACAAAACAGCGACAATGCAGCTATCGAGAACTAGTGATAATTATGTAATTTCATTAAATTGCCCGTGAATGATTATTAATTAATATAGCTTATTCAGCGTTTGAAAATGATTTGTAAAGGAAGCCTCGGCAGCCGACCGCTCTAACGGTCAATCTCATTAAAGGTGTAAAATTACGAACGAAATCCCAGGTAAATTCAGGAGCGCAGCATCGATTACGAAGCCCGTCGATCCTCGTGATTAAAACGAAACGTAATAGCATCATCCCCCGCAATTTTCGAGCTACCGGATGTAAATTAGGACGCACCCCCATGTGCGCGCCGCGGAATCCCGATCGAAGCCCGGATTACACGTCGGAATGGCTTAGCTTTCGATCCACTTCCCTCTCGGTCACCGTGCCGTTCGCACCTGATTGGCGCGAGATCGCGAGGTGCGCCGCCAAGCCGCTCGAAAGCGTCGACAAAGGGTGCGTGCGCGCAAGGGGTCGAGAGCTGTCCGCGATGTCGTGGCAGAAACTCGCACGTTACTTTTGCCGAAATCTGCTTCGGTCTGCCGAGCGGCTGGGGCGTCGATCGCGCCGACTTGCACAAACGGTTGCTAATGAGCTGCAGGACTACCACAATGTTCTTGCCCAATTTATTTTACTGCGGGATATGTATTATTATCTCGAGGGCGATTGGTAAGACCCCTGATGTGGTTGCAATCATCGTCTCGTGAGTATTAGCTTGATTTATAATCCACTTTGCGTTGGTACCTGAATTATGATTTTTGATTTTAATATTTTCTTCAATTGTAATATATATTTTGCTTGAAACTAATTTTGATATTTGATAATTTTGATTTACAACTTAAATTAACGAAAATTAAATCTTCGAAATAGAAATCCAATTGTTATTCCTCTGCGAAATATTCAAGCATTCCTTTTTTTAAAATTAAAACTGAAGCACACAAGGAAAAGAAGAAATGTAAAAATGTAATGATTTTTACATTAATCTTTCGACATAATTTCATTTCTATTATCAGAATTGCAAAAATTAATTTTCTAATCATCGACGGTACTTCTAAAAGCTCCAGTCCAGACGTTTATCGAGCACCGATCGATACTTGAAACATTTTCCTCCTGCAGCCGGCAGTCGCGTACGGCTTCGCTCTTTCCGCGGTCCTCCCTATTACCTATATATCTCTATCCTCATTCATTTCCGACATTTATCGTTGCGATTGAAATCGAGAGGAGGAAAAAGGAAGCAGCGAGCGCGCAGCCTTTTTTCCTTATGCTCGCACGACTCCTGCGATCGCAAAAATCAGTTCGCGACCGTGACACCATTAGCGCGAGCTTCTTCTTCTCCCGTGTCATAATGTAAGCTGGAAAACTCCCTTGACGTGCGTAGGAGTGAAAGAATAATGCTCGCTTATTCGCCGGCCTCGAGGGAATGCACACGAGGGGAATGGGAAAGTACAAATTCAACCTCTCGAGCGCTTTCCCATTCGCATATCTATATCAAATCTACCTCTGCTTCTTGTCGACGAAGAGGCGTAAGCTCAATGTATTCTGGCGGGAGGGGGGGGGGGGGGAGCCGGGAAGGAGTCCGCTGGAAATCCGAATGATTTCAAATGTTTTTCTTGCCTCGATCGCTTTATGTACCCTTCGGCGCGATTGTTTTTTCGCGAGTAGAGCTTTCCGACGGCGCTTTTTTGCCGCGATGGACGCGGGCGGGCGATTCGCGCCGGGCGCCTGGAAAACGGCATTGGAAAGGATTCAAGGACGATTGAAAGAGCACGGGGGCAATGCCGCCTCTGCTTTTCTCTGCGAAGGAGAGTCTCTTTTTGCCGGCGCACTGGACGCCGGCCGGTCCATCGGGCGAATTCAAAATGATCCGAGAAATTTTCCGTTAACCGTTTTGTTGGTGGAAGGAATTGAATGAAAATACAGTAAAGGTCAACTTGCGAGAATGCACGAGGAGAAAAATTTTGGAAGACAATTATAAATGAAATTCGGGCAAAAATTACATCTACGAACGTTAATCGGGGACCCTCTTCATATTTGAATCAATTTTTAAGATGACGGTATGGTAAAACTTTCTCTACTCGTTTGAATGAGCCAGCCATTATTTCTGTTGCTCTTTTGTTTATATATTATAAGGTTATGTTACCGACATTCTTTATTCCAAATATAAAAATTATCCATACCGATTTGTAAAAGATTACAAGGGTATTGTAAATTTTTACATATTTATTTATTGACTTATTTATTTATTTATTTATTAACCAGAAATGATACAATACATAATGTAGCTAACATCAGTATATACAAAAAATATATTAGCATTACATCCTATAGAGAAGCATATAGCTCCTGTACATAGTTCTGGCATCTAAACTAAACTTAAAAATTAAACTTACATACTAAGTAATTTGACCGGGGGTAATTTTACTTTTATTAGGGGTAATGTTTAACCAAAATTTTTCTGCGTGCATAAATAAAAGCTATTCGAAAAATTACTACCCGCTGATTGAATCACAAAATATTGCCAAAAGAATATTGCTGCTAAATAAAATAAAATTGAAAAGTCGGAAAAGATATTTCATTACAGGTTTTTTAAATGCCTTGACTCTAACAGGACGAAAAAATAAAAAATTACAACAAAGAAATAAAAATATTATATTGAAGAAAATGCTATTAAAGTTTACGGTTTCCATAAAACCTTCATTGTAAATATTGTCCAATAAAAGAAAAGCAAAATTAGTTGGAAAAAACAGTTGAACTTTATTTACAAGCGGTTTCGCTTTTGAGCACAAATCGTTTGAGCTGATTAATTTAAAACTTTACTTTTAAAATATTTAAAAGGAATTTGCCTTCATTTTTATTGTCTAAATAAACAATGTAAATTATAAATTCTATTACCTAACACATTAAAGAGAATGAGAAAATCTGTTGAAGTTAATTGATACGACGTGAATTTACTTTCGAGTTTATTTTGAGGCACGAACGTAATCTTTTTACTTTAAAAACTGAAGCATGATTGTTCTTTCAAACATATAATAAATCTGTTTTCTCGGGTGGAAACGAAACCTAATATGATTTACTACTCAATTTTGTTTTCTCGAGTAGCTAAATGCAATTAATTTAAAAGTTAGCTTGCACAATACATTTAAATTTAACGTATGCAATAAATTTTATCTATATAAAAAAGAACAAAAAATACTGACAATTAAAAAAGACACACTGTCAAGCGCCTTGCGCCATTTCTCTCATTCTCTCCACTAAAGTTAAAGTTAATCTCTCGAACGACAAAATTGCAAATAGAATATTTTCAATCGACGCAGAGAACGGACTCTATTTACGGTACCGGTCGGCTTAGGTTATCATCGGCGATTAATTGTTTTTGATCTGGGGGACGAACGGCTCAGACTCTCCCGGAGTTTACAGTGTACCGTGACTGATGATCTCGGCGAATGGGCTTTAGATCGGCCAGTTTTATGGACTTTCGTTTAATTGACTTTCGGCAAAAATTGCTTTACAAACTTCCCGACGATTTAAATGGCTTTCGTAATCGAGTTTTTCCCAGCAGGTATATAACGTCGCGATAATTCACAGATTCCCTTTTACTTGTCATTCGAAATTAGGCGAAACGCAAACGTAAAACAATATCCCGAAGGGCTCCGAAGCAAAAGCAAAAGAAACAAAAGCAAAAATACAGAAACCGGAGAGCAGAGTTTATTCGCTCGGTTGTGTTGCAGATACATCGCCATCGTGAACCCCCTGCGGCCCCGCATGGGCAAACGCATGACCCTCTGCATCGCCATGGCAATCTGGGCCCTCGGAGCCTTTCTCTCCCTCCCGATGCTCCTGTTCTACACGACGTTCACGCACAACTTCACCAACGGAGAGGTCCGAGTCGTCTGCTACCCCCGCTGGCCGGACGACGACAACGGCCAGAGCTACGCGGAGTACATGTGAGTATCGTTCCGTCACCCGCGAGCCGCCCTGGGAAAAGAGCTGTCGAATAGTGGATTTTCGCTTGTTCGACAGGTACAACGTCTTGTTCATGCTTCTGACGTACTTCCTGCCAATCGGAGCGATGACCTTCACGTACGTACGCATCGGCATCGAGCTCTGGGGCTCGCAGAGCATCGGCGAGGCCACTCAGCGCCAGCTCGATAACATCAGGAACAAGCGCCGGGTAAGTTTCCTTTTTTTTCTTCCCCCCCCCCCCTCCTTTTCTATACATATCAAAAATCCACGCTTCGAATCAAGCAGCTGCGCGGCGCCGAATTTATTGCCCGAATTTTACTGCCGTTTTTACGAGTATTCGCGGAAATTCGCCGCGGGAGAATATTTGGACTTTTTACGCGTATTAGAGGTTTAATGATGTATACGAAATAGGTGGCGTATTTAGAAGTTATGGCTCTCGAACTATACGAAGAGGCTTAGATGTAAGTATCCATGAACTGAGAAGAGGCTTTAAAAGTTTTACTGTCAAATTTTCAAGTCGAATATTTAAATGTGCTTGAGCTGCCTTTTCATGCTGCCACTCAATTAGTCATTATGCATATTTTAAAATATTACGGAGTATCCCTCTAAAGAAATAATAAATGACATTTTCTCGCTGACAAATATTTCTCGAATTATTGAGAGCACTCGAGCGCGAATAAATAATAACTATGAGTCGAGAATCTCCGGCGACGTAAGAAATTTTTATACCGATCGATCCACTTTTACGCGAGACAGGAGTGAACACACGCGCTCATTTCAAATTTAAGGCTCCATTTTAATAAAAACGGCTGTAAAAGATAAAGTTTAAGTCGTCGTATACGTCATACAGCATTGACTAGTCCTATAATAAAAAACCAGAGTAGCATTCCTGCACTTTAACTTATTAATTTTCCATTCGGGTAGCTGCGAATCAAAAAATTATGCAATCCCCGATAAAAGAAAGGCTCGCTCACTTGAATGACAAAGAAAATTAATTAATTTCGAGCTGGCGCAAAAAAGTCGGCCAGGAGTAAGTAAAAATAAAAGGTAAAGCGACATAATGGGGGAGAGCTAAGGTTCTCTCTCTCTCTCTCCCTTTCTTTTCTGCTCCGACATCATCAGCCATTCCCTCTCTTCCTTTATTCCGTTCCCCTTCGGCGTTGTAAATAAATTCGTGACCGCCTCTCGGCTATTCTGCTATCCCTTGGCGAGCCGAGAAAAATTACGCGTCCTTAGCGAGGGTTACCACACTTATCTTTCAGTCGGACGCTAAATCGGAGGAAATTGTCAAGCGCGAAGAAAAGCCGACTACACCACCTGTCGAATTTCAATGAAAAAAAAGGAAGGCAGAGCACAGGGTGGACTCGTTTTTATTTCGCTGAACGATTTAATTAGCGCGATCGAGTAACTTGTTTAATGGATCGTTCGACGGAATTGCACGATTGTCGTTCGCGCTTCGACGCGAAAAATAAAGAATAAAATTTTCATTTCGACGAAAATTTTCGCCCGCGTCGTGCCGCGGCGCGAGAACAACAAGCCGCGCAGGCACTATTTTCCGGGCACTTTTTTACGCCAGCAATTAATTATCGCATTTGAAAGTCGTTTGCAATGCAAACACACAATTCGATGACATTGAAACCACTAATTTAATAACGCCGCATTAAAAAGCTCTTTGGTAAATCCGTAATTGAAATCGCGTCGCGTCAGCGAGCACACACGAAAGTCGGCGACGGCCGGGCGCGGAAAAAGCAAATTAACTTATTGACGTCGTTCTGAAATTGACAGCCCGAGCGCTTTAAAAAACATTTTCATCGCTCCTCTTTAGGAGCGGACGGGCGAGAAACCCTATAGCCGGACCTTAAAAGCCATTGCTTTATCCGCGTCGTTTGTCTATCCGTTCCACTCATTATTGCACAGACCTGGACTTACTATGTCAATTAATAAAAGCGTTAAACAAAGGGCGGCTGAAGGGCTTCGAATAATTTCGAGCATTCGAATTGTGAAATATTGCAACGCTCTTCTCCTCGGTGTAATAAAGTTCCTTTATTTATTTATCGCTTAATTGAGGTGCCACTTTGGATGACAACGGTGACATATTCGTTTTAGTAACAAGTGTAATTCTTTGAGTAACCTATTTTTTATTCTTAAATTGTTACAGAATTTTGGTACCGATTTCATTTAATGACACTGAATTTTTTATAATAAAAATCAATAGAATGAAATCACTTTGTTTTCACAAGTTCTTTTTATCAATTTAAACGAGACAAGGGCCCATTTATAAAATCAACAGAGTGTAACTAATTGATGCTCATTTTTTCTTTAAAAACATTTAAGTCGATGCTCTTCGGTAAATTATACTTTTCCTGTATAATAACTTTACCAAGCTGGATTTTGTATAATAAACTTATACTCAACTTATTAAATGTACTGCACCTGTTATGTAAATAAATTGAATCAAACAATTTAGCATAAAGTCATCGGCAAGATATTTTCTTTGCAGCGTTTATACAACGATTAAGAAAATAACTAACTAAAAAGTAAATATTTAGTCCCCCTTCACAATACGTCCGAAAGCAGACGTCTCGCCTTTCCGCAGCAGGAAAAAGGGCGAAGCGCAAACGTTTCACGTGGCTAACCATCCGGTCATTTAATTTTCGAGCAATTTCATTAATCGGCCAATATCGCGTCTCCCATTTGCCAGAACGACCGAAAGCGGAGGGAGTACCTTTTTTCTTGCGCGCACTGCAAAGAGAGAGAGGGAGAGAGAGCGAGAGAGAGAGAGAGAGAGAGCAGTGAGCTTTTAATGGAAGCGTGCAGGGAGATTCTAATCTCGTGTGAAATTTCGCCCGTCCGCGGATTACGGTTTAATACCGCAGCGGGGCGAGTTTCGCGCGGAAACGAAAATACTCGCGCGGGAATTAATTAATGAAACTCGGAAATTAATAGAATTCGGAAAGTAAACGCCGGGCGCACCTCGCGATTAAACTTTTCAACGAATTTTATTAATTGAAAGGTTGGAGGGACGGAGAGGCATTTTCCTGAAAAATTTCGTATGACTCGAGATAGGATTCGCGGGTATGGCTTCGACAGGTGTCTTTTTGACGCCAACGTAAAGCAACGCAAGTTTACAACTGAAAAATGCGCGCATTGCTTTTCCAAAATCTTTTAATGTTTCGACTTGGAAACTGATTTCAGTATTCTGTAAATAACATGTCAATATTTTAAAATTGAAGATAACTGAGTTTATTAAAAAGAGCTTGTCAAAACTAATTTTCAGTAAATTTCACTAGTAATTTACACTGTAAAATATTGTCCAAGATAAAAGTAAACGTTAACTCGAAACCCATGTCTATATAAATTTACCGAACGTCACGCGCACTTCGTGTAACTCCCCTAAACTCGAGCGATTCGAAGCGCATAGAAACTAGCTAATAATAATCGCGAGGTTCAAATTCAGCGGGGGTCTTGACGAGCGAAGCGATTGGCGAACAAATTTTAGGTATCCTAAAACGATTACCCGGAGAGCACGCGGCGCAAATGACTCGGAACGTATCTCGTGGGCGTATTCGCAATATTGCCTCCGAGCGTAATAAAAATGCTCGGCTGAACTCCTCTTGCCGTTTCTAAGTAAGTCCTGCGTTGCTCAAAGCTCGGAAATAATGCTGTCTTTATTATTAAATTCTGCCGAGTGCTTCAAGCAGCATTGTTTACCAACGAGCGTATAGTTTCCCAAAGCCCGCCAGATCGCTGAGTAATTTTGTTATTGCTTGCAGCTGAGAAATTTCGCCACTTTTTAATTGAATGCAATCTAAATTTCTTTTCTCTTTGTGCAAACCGTCTTGTTGTTCGCAAACACTGTTGGTAGAATCGAAATTCCATCACGCGCTTTTAGCTTTCTACAAGGGGCGAACACCAGAACTTCCAATTTTTAAAGTAACATTACATACACTGCGAAAGGGAGACTCGCTTAAATGCGATTTCGCGCCGTAAAAGCTTTAGGTTTCAAAATAGAAAAAAAAAACGTTCAATAACGGTTTCCTAGGACCAAATTGCAAACTTCAGAGTGAAGTAACGTACAGGAAGAATATCTATACCATAATTCAATATACAGATTTGCTTGTATCTATAGCACGATTGAATCTGTAGATGTACTTCCTACGTTATTTCACTCCGAAGTTTGCAACTCGGAGCAGTTTTGCACAATCGCGGCGCAATCCTGCCTAGGGCGCAATGTACGTAAGCGCTGCGCGGCGCGGTTCGTCACTGGCTGTGCGCCGCGCGGCGCCCTGGAACGCCGTGGGTGAACTGCTAAGACGCGTAACAAACAGTTCTGTCAACTTTTTCATGCAATATTTTCAATGGGACGTGTGCTTTAAAATAATTTAATGAATTTTATTAGAGATTTAAAATGGACACGGATGAAAAGATGAAGCTATTGTAGACCATGAAGACTTAGGAATAGATTGGCCAGTACAGCACGACCGAGTCAGCGCCGCGCGGAGTCAGCAGTGGCCGCACCAGTCTTGCGCAGCGCTTATGTACATTGCCCCTAGAACGCTGTTTAGTAAGGGAGCCTTGAAACACGTTTTGCGCCCTACAAGCGATCTACTTTTGCCCCGCTAATTTTACTTTTGCCCCGCAAAACTAGTTTTCGGGAAAAATATGCCACTTTCGCGCCGCTTATCAGGGGCAAAAAAGTAGATTTTCCCTCTTCGGTGAATTAGACGCGCAGCATCGGCGCA
Source organism: Ormyrus thymus (assembly GCA_035582935.1). Lineage (NCBI taxonomy): Eukaryota > Metazoa > Arthropoda > Insecta > Hymenoptera > Ormyridae > Ormyrus > Ormyrus thymus. The sequence goes on from JAWWEM010045930.1 coordinate 10,370, forward strand.
TTATTGCGAGCACATTTATCCTGGCTCGCTCGGACAAGTCCTTAATTATCTGTTGAGCTGATACGGCGCAAAGGAAAAACAGGCGTGACGAGAGAGAAAAAGAAGGAGGTTAGGATGTAAGAGCGCAAGCGTCAAACGAAATGAATTAACGTACAACTATATATTTTCTTGTCAACGGGGATGAAAAATTCACAGTTTCTTGCGACCATAAATCCACCGGATGAGTCTATCTTTCACTAAGTTCGAGAGAGAAGGAGCGCGATTGGTACGGTCGTGCCGCCGGCCGACAACTCTTGTTTTTGCCTCAATCCGCGAGCTTCTTATCTCGCGAAGCTCATCCTCGGACAGTCCGCATCAGAAGGTACGACAGTTCCCTTCACTTCTGCCTCGAGGTCTCATTAGTCATAAGAACAAAGCTCCAGGATTTCTGCACGGATTCAGTGATTTTTATTAGCAATCTTCATACTATTTTATAGCTCGAATAATAAATCTTCAACAGTTCTGTTTAATACACGAATTAATTTAAATTTTAGTTCGAAATCCAAGCCGAACAGTGACAACTACGTCTTACAGACATATATATAGCTTTAGTTTGTCCGCAGTTACGTAGAGCTGGAAGCTCGGAGCAACCGCAAGAGAGCTGGAGCTCGCGTCCAGCCAAGATAGATAAAGAAAAAACGTATTTGGCCGCCTTACACCGACCGCTCGAATCAAGATAAACAGTTAAAACTCTCAAAACTAATTACTTCTTTTTCCTCTGAATCTTCCATCGTGTAAGCTATCCGCTTTTAAAAACTTTCTACTATTGCTCGTTGAAATTCATTGACAGGGCTGATAATTTGCCCCGCAGCGCTCTTCTTTTTTTTTTGCTTTTTCAAAACTTTGTACTTTCGCGAAGTTTTCTGAACTCTAATAAAAAGTTGTGTGATTTCCTGAAACGCGATTACTCTTGAAAAAATATTCGAAAACGTTTAAGAAAACAAATCATTTGAACTTCTCTTGTTACAGCGCAACAGACCTCGACAAACAAAGGAAATTCTAAATAACACCAAGATCGAGGACTCATGATTAGCACATTTAATGGAACAAAGTTTTCAACTTTGTAATTTATGAATAATCTTGCTTTCCAGCGAGAAACTTTATCGCAGCTGCTAAAATATATCAAAATGCGCCCAAAAACATTATCAAATCACTGTAAAAAAATTAGTGTCGTGCCCGTTCTTCCAAATTTATAATATACATAACCTGAAATGTTGGGCAAAAAACGGGGGGGGGGGATGAGAAATTCCTCTTGGCGAGCAGGATCACGATCAGCATGCCTATACGCTCCTTATTTTTTTCCGGTCGTCCGTGCATTACAGAAAAGTATTTTTCCCTTCCGACATTGTCCTGGAGAAACTTCGCCCCGCGTCTCTCTGCTCCTCGTTATCTCGCACGGCGCACGTACAGAGCGGCGCGATAGTGTTCTTTAAAGGAGAAAGCGCCGTCTTGTAACAAAGACTAAAGTTGCGCATAGCCAACTAAGGATGTACTCAGCCGCCGACAAGGAGGAGGAGGAAGGGGCGGAGGGGGGGGGGGGAGCAGGCGGAGGGCTTTATGCTCGAGTCGCTCCGAAAACGCTTACATTATTAATCGTAGGAGCTGATGAGCGGCGCGCGCGAGACGCGGGAGGACGGAGCGTCCGCAGATAATTGAAACCGAGCCGAATTTTGCCGCGCAGACTCTTCGGGCTTTAATAACTCCCTCGCAATTTTCACTGTTTTTCGGATGCTCGCGTCGATCGGGCCTCCGGCCTCTTCAGAGCGCCTCGTTCGGCTGCCCGTCTCGCTTCCGCCTCTTTTGGAGAGACACTGTGCAACTGCCTCGGCCCCGTACCTCATTAGCCATCGCAGATAATTCCGACTTCTGAAACTGACTCCTGCTGTTAATTAACCCATTTGTCGCTTCTCCTCTTTCTAAGCTGTTCTTCGATGCTTTAATGGGGAAAAAGGGAAAAGAGGAATGTTTAGCAATTTATAATAAGGAGAACAAATTTTAATGCGCCATTAAAAGTCCATCTTTGTATGCGCATATTATACGCTATTTTCCTGTATTCTTTCTGGGAAAGTAAAAATAAATTTTTCGATATAACGCAAGAATAAAATCGTTTGCAAAAATGTCGATTAAGACGTCGGAAAACAGACGTTTTAAAGTTCGCGAGGAACGCGAATGCTCGATGCAAAGGTAAGGTGCGTTTTATACACATAAGAATCGTACACGTAAACATTGTACACAATTTAACATTGGTGAAATTTATAT
>JAWWEM010045941.1:0-12662 GCA_035582935.1 Ormyrus thymus
CGCTAGTCCATTCCAGATTCGAGTCAGGACGTGATAATAATAATTAATTATAATTAAATATAACATAATTTACCGGTAATATCAGCTGAAAATCAGCTGAAAATCAGCTGATAATCAGCTGTACTTTTTCAGTAGGGTTATCCATATTGGACCAACTTTATACTATAATTCATTTATCTTAACTAAAGTCTGATTAATTGGAATTATTATTTTTTTAACTACAATAGGAACTGCTTTCATAGGATATGTCCTCCCATGAGGACAAATATCTTTTTGAGGGGCAACAGTCATTACTAATTTAATTTCTGCCATCCCTTACATTGGATTCGATATTGTAAAATGAATCTGAGGGGGATTTTCAGTAGATAATGCAACTTTAAATCGATTTTTTTCTTTCCATTTTATTCTCCCATTTAGTGTACTATTTATAGTAATTATTCATTTATTTTTCCTTCATGAAACAGGATCTACCAACCCTATAGGAATTAATAGAAATTACAGGAAAATTCCTTTCAATCCTTATTTTTCCATTAAAGATTTTCTAGGGTTTTCTATTTTAGTAAGTACATTAATATTAACATGTTTAATTAATCCCTATATTTTATCTGACCCAGAAAATTTTATAAAAGCCAATTCAATAATTACACCTATCCACATTCAACCTGAATGATACTTTTTATTTGCTTACGCAATTTTACGATCTATCCCAAATAAACTAGGAGGTGTTATTGCCTTACTAATATCTATTTTAATCATAATAATTCTTCCATTTAATATAAACTATCAAATAAAAGGATTTAAATTCTACTATTTTAACCAAATTTATTTTTGAATATTTATTTCATTATTCATTGTATTAACTTGAATTGGTGCCCGACCAGTAGAAGAACCCTACATTATTATCGGACAAATTGCCTCTATTATATATTTCATTTATTTTTTTTAGGCCCACTTTAGCATCACTAACTGATAAAAAAATTTTCATAAAATAATTATATAACACTAAATTATTAAGCTTTAAAAGCATATGTCTTGAAAACATAAGATAGAAATTAACTCTTCTAATAATTTCCAATTTCTTAAATTATTCTTATTCCATTAACCCAAATCAACCTATTGAGCGAAATAGGTAAATACCTTTTCCAAGTCAAAAATATTAAAGAATCATACCGCAATCGAGGAAATGTACCTCGAATTCAAATCACTATAAATAAAATTAATGATTAAACAAAATAAAATTGAAGCCTAAAAATATTATCACCCAAAAATAATAAACAAAAAATAAATGATATAAATATAATTATTCCATACTCAGCAATAAAAATTATTGCAAAACTTCCCCTTATATATTCTGTATTAAAACGCGAAACTAACTCAGATTCCCCTTCTGCAAAGTCAAAAGGTGTCCGATTTAATTCAGCTAAAAACCTCACAAACAAAATTATTCTAACAGGAAAATTAATTATAATAAATCAAATTCTTATTTGATTTAAATAAAATCTATAAAGATTAAAATTTTCTACCAATAAAATTAAAAATAATATAATCAAAATTATTCTAACTTCATAAGAAATAGTTTGAGCAATTGCTCGTAACCTCCTTACTAAGGAATAAATTGAATTAGATGACCAACCCGCAATTATTATAAAATAAACCCCTATTCTTATTAAACAAAAAATTATCATTAACATATATGAAGAATTTATTAACTTAATAATATAAAAAGAATTTAACCAAAGTAATAATATTAAAAGTATTCTTATTATAGGGCTAATTAAAAAATAAAAAAAATTAGATTTAAGAATTATAATTGTTTCTTTAGAAAATAATTTTATTGCATCACTAAAAGGTTGGAGTAAACCTAACACCCCTACTTTATTAGGCCCTTTTCGGATTTGAATATAACTTAGAACTTTTCGTTCTAATAATGTTAAAAAAGCTACAGAAACTAAAACTATAATTATTGAATCTAAATAAATCAGTAATGAATTAATTAAATAAATTATTATTTAAATATATAAATACTTATTTTTAAATTCTAAATTTAACGCACTAATCTGCCAAAATAATTAAATTATTCATATTTTAATAAATTTTATAAATTTAAAGTCCTTTCGTACAAATAAATTTAATCTTTTTAAAGATAGAATCCAATCTGGCTCACGCATGATACTTACTATGTAACTTGCCAGGCCCGTTTCATTATGTTAAAAGGTGGACAAATAAATTGTTTTTTTCTTATATCTTAATTATACTAAATACTTATAAAAAGTCTTTATACAAAATATAACATAGAAAAAGATGTATGAAGTTATTGTTTTGACATACATTTTTACTTTTAAAATTAATGCAAGTTTTGTGACTTATGATTTCCATATTTATCTAAATATTCATTAAAATTTATTCATTTATCAACATTTATTATTTATATGATGTTATACTGCTATGTTAACATTTTTTAATAGTATTTCAGAATATAAAAGAATCATATTGAACATTATTTTTTTAATGAAAAACAATTTTTTTAATGTCATTTATATATATATATATATAAATATATGCGCGGAGCGCTGCCTCGCGGTCTAAACAAGAGGTCGTTGCAAAAGTGGGAATGGACGCGTGATGTTCTTGCTCCTCGTGATTGGCTAGCTTCTTTTGAGCCGTCGCGGATCTTTAGCGCTTTCAGCTGAAGCGCTGGCGTTATAACCGGAAGCAAATATATATAACCGGCGTTATAACCGGTGGCATATATATATATATATAATATAAATCTGTAATTCTAGGAATGTAAATTAATTTTTTTTTATTTTAAAAAATGGACGGACTTTAAAGAGCATAATATTCCTAAATAATTAAGAGGGTATTTAATAAAATCTTGATCTCCACGAGGAAGATATTTTCTGAGAGTTATTCTTTACCCCGAATATCGTTTGTCTTTTTCCCTGAATATCGCTGACTTGCGAGCGTTGCTTCCGGTTATAACGCCGACGCTTCAGCTGAAAGCGCTGAAGATCCGCGGCGGCTCAAAAGAATCACGAGGAGCAAGAACATCACGCGTCCATTTCCACTTTTGCAATGACCTCTTGTCTAGACCGCAAGGCAGCGCTCCGCGATAGGCTTCGCATCCGACCTTCGAAAAGAACGGACTTCACTGGCTCCAACAAAGTGCACACACGGCCCCTCGACCGTTGTGTGGCTTCGAGCTCAAAGGACTGAAGCTGCTTAGGTTTTGGGTGGACCTTGCCGAGAGCGCCCTTTGCTCGCCGGCAAAAAGGGAGCCTGAGAATTTTTCTTTCGGCTGAGCTACTCGTCGCGCACGCGCCTTAATACGTGTTTAATTTATAGTTATAGTTATCGATTTAGTCTTATTTAGTTTTATTATTTTTATTGTTTATCTCTTTCGCGCTTTCGCTGTGCTGTACCGCTTTCGTTTAAAATTAAAGATTAAATAATAATCTTGTTTTGCTCATTTAAACTCCCCGCCATTATTCTAGCGTAAACACAGTTCCCCGCGAACTAGCAGACGTCATCAATCTATTATGTACTAATAATATATACTAATATTGCACTAAAAAAATGTCCCCTTTAATATCTTTTAAGTGATATTAAGTTTTCCAGTTGAAATGTCCGGTCGAATATCAGGACGGATAATCTGCCTGGATTTAAACCGGATTTCTCACTGATATTCAGGATGCTATCCAGCGGAAAATCCGTCAGGATATTCCGCTGGATACGGATGACAATGGATTTTTAACCTGAAATTCACGTAGATTCTTAGCAGGATATCAGGGCAAATTTTTAGCGAAATATTCGGGTACATTTTTATCGGGATATCAGGATGAATTTTCAGAGGGATATGAAGCCGAATTTAATGATGATATGTTTCTAATCTGAACGGTTACGATTATGATCGCTCGCAGAAATCACTCTAATTTTCAGCAGGATATACAGGGTGCTTTTCAGCCGGATACGAAGGCGGATATTGACGGAATATCAAGGCGGATTTTTAGCAGGATGTAAGGGCGGATTTTCAGTCGGATATGAAGACAGATTTTTAATGGGATATCTGGACAGATTTTTAGCAGGATGTAAGAGCGGATTTTCAACCGGGTGCTCCCAAAGATTTTTAGTGGAATATCAGGGCGGATTTTCAGAATCTACCCGGTACCCCGCTCAAAATTCTCGTTGATACCCGACTGAAAATCCACCCTGATATTCTACTGAAAATCCGCCCTAATGTCCCATTAAAAATCCGCCCTGATATCTCGCTAAAAATCAGACCGGATATTACCTTGATTTTAGGCTGATTTCGTGCCCAGATATCCGCGTGAAATCAAGATGATATCCGTTTTAATGAGGGTGATATCAGAATGAAATTCGGGCGGATTATCCATTCTAATATACGGCCGGATATTTTCAACAGGAATATAATAGAATTGTGTATTCGATTAAAAAAAAATAGACTTAACTCTTGTTTTATAATTATTTAAGAGCTCATGAATTGGAATTTCACATGAGATTTTGCAGTAGGGTTCATTTACGTGAGAAATCCCATAAGAAATGACGTGAACTCTCATGTGACGTCGCACGTGAGATTTTTCGCTCAGGAGTCTGCCTAGCATCAAGAGGCGCACCAGGGTCTGCAGCATCTAAACGATTTCGAATTTCAATTTGGAACTTTGGAATTATATTCTTGGAATGTTCAGTTAACATTTTATGAAAAAAAGAAAAATTTTTTTTGAAAGTCCTAAATGAATTGCCCTTTATAAGAGGCTTGCGCCTTCACCTGTACTCGTCCGTAAATAGCGGCTACGATTAGCCGTCTGCTTCCCTTTTAAGTTAAAAAAACGCATAGGCAAAAAATTCTTATGATTATAATTTTTTTTATCACATTTTATATCGTTCACAAGAGATTACTGGTGCACATAAGCTATTAAAAATAACATAACAGATTTATTTTATTTTATAACACTAACTTAATATTTTTATAGGTTTCTTCTATGCCACATCCCTGTAATGAAGAATATCTACCGGATTTAGTTAAAGATATAATGGAAGAAGTAGATGTATGGAATGCGTTTGAAGGTGAATTTTCTACTTCAAACTGTTGCTTTGACCTTCTAAATGATGACAATTTTTACAAAGTTATAAGGCAGCAAACTGATGCAACCGCTGCTCAAGTATTACCAATGATTTTAAAATTTAGCCTTAAAAATAAATTGTCCCTTTCAGCAATTTCAGAGCTAATAGGTCTTATAAATAATATTTTTGGTACATCTATTTTACCTGAATCAAGATATAATATAAACAATCTTTTTAAAATAAAAGATTACAATGTATTCCACACCGTCTGCGATAATTGTGGTGTATACATTGGTCAGTTTGAACATGTTCAAAACATCATCATTTGTAGTAACTGTGAAAATAATATTAATTTAAAAAATGCTTCAAGTACGAACTTCTTTGTAATTATTAAGCCCCATGAACAAATAGAATGTTATTTGTCAGAATATGAAGAGTACTATAACAATTGTATAAGTAATAGGCTCATTGAAAGAAATTACATCACCGATATTTACGATGGAAAATGCTATAGGTCCGTTGTAAAAGATATTGAGGTTAATGATAAAACGTCATATATTACTGTGATGTTTAATACTGATAGAGCTGCATGTTTTAAATCTTCAAAGTATTCAATATGGCCAATTCATCTAATTATAAATGAATTACCTCCTCAAGCAAGATTAAATTCCACAATAACATGTGGTTTATGGTTTGGAAAGCAGAAATCAAATATCAGAAGTTTCTTGAATGAGTTCGTAAAAATGATGAATTTGTCTTTTTCCAATGGTCTAGAATGCAATATAAACGACAACGTAAAAAATATTAAAATTGTAACAACTATTGCATGCGTTGATTCAGTTTCGTGAGCTCCTACGATGGGAATGATCTAGTTTTACAGTAAGAAGAGTAAAATGTTTTAGTCTAGTTTTACAGTAAGAAGAGTAATATGTTTTAGTCCTCTAATGAATTTGAAGGGTTTTGATATCATTAAAGGGTTCGTAGCGGACTATATGCATTTTGCTATTGAAGGTGTCATTGTGCAAATTACAGAATATATTTGGAAAAGTCTTACAAAAATGTGAAATATATGGTAAATTCTAATATTTTAAGTATTAAAGCACCAAATCAAATTTGTCGATTAACCAGATCATTAGAGGATAAAGAGTTTTGGAAAGCTAAAGAATGGGAGAATTGGCTCTTACATTATATTATTTCTATATTTTCTCCTATAGTAAAAAAAGAATATATAAAGCACAAAGCCTGTCAGATAGCATGCATATATTATTAAATTCCAAAATTATGCAAGAAGAACTTGAGGAAGTGAACAAAATGCTTCACGAATTTGTGGTGAAAGTAGAACAACTTTATTCCGAAAGTGCTATGACTTACAATGTTCACCAGTTATTACATGTTACTGAAAATGTGGTAAACTGGAGTCCATTGTGGGCATATTCTACGTACGCCTTCGAAAGTACAAATTATGCCTTACTAAATGCAATCAAATGCGCTAAAGGTGTTGTACAACAGATTACACGCTACTTGCAACTTCAAAGTTTCGTAAACATTTTAGAAACAGAGGTCTACAAAGACTGTTCTTCTTCTACCAAAGAATACGTAAAATATTTATCATCGGCGAAAGTGAAAAAAAATATTAAAGTCAACGAAATACGTTATTTCGAAACGAAATGCTTATTGATGATGAAGTTTTAAAACAACTTGGTTTATTTGAAAAAGATATTCCGGCTTACACATAATTGGTCAGAAGAAGGTGGTATTCACCCTACAAAAAAGTAAATAATCCTTCTGATAATTCTTTTGCTCTATTACGCAACGGAATATACGTAAAATTATATGCATTTTTATTATGTGAAGATAACCAAGAAGAATTAACGCTATGTCACATAGTAAAAACTGAATCACATGCTTTAAATAAGATATTGCAGAAAATTACGTCCATTAGTAAAGAGCTAGTTGTTATTAATACACAATCTATTCGTAGAATATGCGCATATGTAGATGTTGCGCAACAAAAAATATATCTGTGAAGTCCCAAATTTACTTTATTATTAATTACACAGCCACACAAAAAAAATTGATTTTCGAGTCTGGGGATGAGACAATGATATCTTACAGCATTTCGACCTGCTGAATCTGAATCCGGGGTCATTTTGAACCCATTGGGTCAGGGTTAAGGTCATTTCAAGGTTAAATTGAGAAAAAAATGTAGTCGCATAAAACCGCAAGGTATATAGGTTTTTGGGATCGCTGAATCCGAATCCGCAGTAAGTTTGATCTCATCAAGTCATATTGAAGGTCATTTCAAGGTCAAAGTGAGAACACACCATAGAACAGGAAAAAGCATCATATATAAAGCTTCTTGGAGTGACTGGAAATTTAAATAACCAATACCCCATATTAAATCGCGTAACCGTAAAACGCGAATTCTATAACTATATAACCGCAGAACCTGAACCCTAGTTATCAAGCAACAGAAAATTGTAATCTATTGTTACGGGCCGCAAATTAAATTGAGGACCGAGCAAGGCAGGAAAAAAGTGGACGACGGAACTCGAACCGAGGACCACACGATTGCGAGACTCGTGCTCTAACACCGGAGCTAACGTCCACGATGCTGCTTCGTGCATACGAGCAGTCCTCGTATCTCCTTGCATCGTGGTCTTCTTTCGGTCCTCGTCTGCGGATGACGTCATCATCCGTGACACTATATTATAACAAACTGTTACGACTGAATAGCTCTTGAAACCATTGAACGTAGTAACTCTGTAGCTTCATCGATATAACATTATTATCTGGAGTACAATCACTAAGTAACAAAGCTGATAACAGTTAAATTGTCTTATAGAAATCACAGAATTTACAAAATCCGTGACAATAAATCTTAAAACTATAATATGGCACGTTCAATGTTACTTTTAGATAAAAATTTTCTACTGATTAGAAGGTGGGACCGTCGGCATTAGAGTTACCCGATGTACACCGCAAGGAGGTTGCACGATCGGATTTTGAACATCATAAAAAAAATAATAAACAAACAAAAATTACCAAAAACATACTATAAGAACAAAGAAAACAGAAAAGTATCTGAAATACATTAAATGTCATTCTTTTTTACTGCTATAGCGAGTTCTTTTTTCATCAAACGATCTAAGTAATGCCTTACACTTCCTATTTTCTTTCGGTGCATCCCGCTTTAGCGTCCAACAGAAATCTGCCATCATGTGTTCATCCCATCATCCCTGATAACGAGTTTCCGTGACTTTTATATCCTGGTGGAAGCGTTCGCCTTGCTCTTCACTAAAAGCGCCAAGATTTTTGGGAAATTTATCAAGATCTGAGTGTAAGAAATGAATCTTTAAATTCATCAAGCAACCTAAATTTCTAAACACTTCAACCATTTTGGCAACAATTTCTTCGTACCGTGGACTTTTTTTATTCCCAAGAAAGTTTTGTGTCACATCTTTGAAACTGAGCCAAGCTGCTTTCTCAACTTGATTCATGTTACTAATGAAATTATCATCTCTCAAAATTTTGCGAATCTGTGGTCCATCGAATACTCCTTCTTTACATTTCGCCTCGGAGAGATTTGGAAATTTAGATTGCAGATATGGATAACATGCACCTGTTTTATCTAGAGCCTTTACAAATTGTTTCATAAGGCCAAGCTTTATGTGTAGGGAAGAAATAAGAATTTTCGATGGATCCACTAAAGACTCATGAATAATGTTGCAAGATCCAGGACTTATCAATGATTTTGCTGGCCATTCTTTTTTTCTGTAATGCTGCGATCGATCTCTACTACCACACAAACACAAATAGCAAGGATATATGGTGAATCCTGATTGTTGACCAAGTAACATTGTTATAATTTTTAAATCTCCAAAGATTTACCATAAATGATTCTCATATTGAAGTTTTTGTAAAAAACTCGTAAATTGTCATATTTTTCTTGCATAACAGTTGAGTGAGCAATTGATAGTGGAGCATATACGTTGTGAAGTAAGATTACCTTGATACTTCGTTTGGAGGAGTCGAAAAAAGTCTCCAATCACTTGCTCTACATGAATTCTCTTTCAACTTATTTATAAGGCCTTCGATATCAGTGCAATATACTAGTGATATATCTTTATCCATTACAAAAAACTTACGAAACTCTGAGTCTAGGTCTCGATAAAAAGAAACTTTAGTATTAGGTTGTAATAGATTTTTATTTTTCAAAAAAGAAGCTAGCAGCTCAGAACCATCTTTCGGTAAACCCAAGTCTCTAACAAGATCATTTAACTTAGACTGTGACACCAGTGATGGAAGTGCACATTTTTTGACGCACGTTGTATACTCCGAGTCACTAGTACTATTATCCTGACTCAAAGGTTCATTTTGTTCAGCAGACTCTTCGGAAACATCTATTGATTTGACTCCTTCAGACAAACGATCGATATCATTGTTACATTTATCTTGATCAACTAAAACTGGGGGCATTACCGATGTAGCATCGATATATACTGTTTTGTTCTTATTTTTAATAATAATGCCTTTAATTTCGTTCAAACAAAAATAGCATTCCTTCATACTATTCAGTTCACTCCAAATCGTCGGAATAGAAAATTTTTAATATTCTTTTTATTTTTATCATTTTTCCAACTGTACAACATCTTTTTGCAACTGTTACATATGATGTGCGGAACCCTCCTGCTACTCTGATTTACTTTTAAATGAAAAATATAAAAGTACATATTGCTAATATCATCGTCAATGCTTTTTCGCCAAGATTTAACTTCAAATTTTGAACATATATAACAGAAAAAGTTATAATTCTAATGGCAATCATGTGACTGTGAAACCTCCTCGGGTTATTTTCTTGTATCAATAAATTTTACTTTAGCCAAGTCACCAACTAATGTAGAACTACGGTCGCTTGATGACGACGACTGCGGGCTCGCTACCCCACCCTGACCAGCCGCCGATACTGGGATCCCTGATCCGATTTCCATCCCACGTATCGCAGAAGATAACCTATCTGTGCCTGCCATGACGGCATAAATGCCGCAATCCAGGGACTTAGCCGGATAGCGGAGCAACTCCGTTGCCCGCCGTCACCACGGGGAGGTGCCCTGGACGCAGACACAGCAGGTATATAGCACGAAAGCAAATCCACAATATAGTTGTTATACTTAAAGTAGTAACAAGTTATGGGTTTAGAGTTATCAGATTATGAGGATATAGGATTGTGGAGTTCTGGAGTTACAGAGTTACAAGGTTTAATGGATTGAAGAACATAGCCATGATAGGTTTCTATAATACAGATTTCATAAATACAATTGCTGATGCTTTGGTAATGCAACGGATTTAATGTTTAAATCTTGAGTAATAAGGCTATAGTATTAAGTACCTTACAATGTGGTGATTTTTGAAGTTATTGTGAAACCATGACATAGCAGAATGAAATGGGCTTTATATTCGGATACAGCGACTCTAAAAACCTGTATATTTAGCGGTTTTATCTGATTTCATTTTTTTCTCAATTTCACTTTGAAAAATCTTTAACCCTGACCCGATGGGGTCAAAGTGACCCCGGATTCTGATTCAGCAGGTCGAAATGCTATAAGATATCATTGTCTCATCTCCAGACTCGAAAATCAATTTTCTTTTGTGTGGTTGTGTAATCACATCCGCTACATTTCCTCTTCAACAAATATAACTTTGAAGTCCATGCGTCTGATGTTCCAAACATTGTAATGTTTACAATATCAGGCAGGGCTGAAGTAGCCATTTGTAATGGCACTTATAAATTGCACTATCAAAATAATATTTTAAATACATTACTGTATTAAAATGTAAAGCCTACATATAATAACAGCTAAAGAGAATCTGAAACAAAAATGAAAGTTCTTTTTAGCTTGACAGCTTGAAGATTCAATAGAACTTTAAAATTTACCTGTTTCAAACAGTAGCACTGTGTCCATAAACCCCCAATACGGTTACAAGTCGGATCGAGGTCTGTTGCACTCGTGCAACTTAAATTAATGGGATGTTATGCACCGAGCTATACTGCGAGGGAGGGGCGGCGCCGGGTATAGCGCGCTGAGTACCGCTGGAGCTAAGCGTAGCATGCGCCGGGGATAGCGCTGGGCGCGCGGAGGGGAGGCGCTGAGTATATCGCGCGCAGCCGCGACACGCCGAGTGTATTGTGCGGCGAATGTCGGGCTATGCCGAGTCTAGCGTGGCGTCCCTGCAGGCACCACCACAGACGCGACGCACCATGCACAGTCACACCTTCAGGACATGAGGGGGCGACACGCACAGAAACTGACACGCGGAGCTGTAAAGATGCAACGCGTGGAACGTGCAGAGACGCGGCGAATTAGAGATGCGCAGTAACACCGACGCGATGCGAGGGACACGCACAAAAGGTGCGCAACAACACAGACGCTATGCCGTATTAGCGCGAGTCCCCTGCTGCCCGACGCGGAAGTCGAGAATGCGCGCGCGTGAAGACCGCCGCACTTTCTTCGGTAGAAGCCTCGGTGCTCTTAAGTTATAAAATTATATACTAAGAATGGATGGGGAGATGAACGCTTGAAGTCTACCGCACTGACTTCCTAAATTTATTAATTTTACTCGCTCGAAAACTAACTTGTACGCGTTATTAAATGTTAAACAAGCACGAGAAAGCGGGAGATGTCTACCTGATTTCTTTGTAGAGGCAGTGACACTTCCAAAGGGGCGGAGAGGGCCTTTTCTGAGGATAACTAGTGAACCTTTTTTGTCTCCTACGGAGGAATGCGCGTGGGGTGCTCGAAGCTACTAGATGCTGCTAGTATCACCCTGATTCATCTTTGGAATTCGCGACACTTGTTGCGTTCTCGCGTCGCCTGGAGACCGACACAAAAATGTGTTTAAAAGAAATTTAATTCAAGAACACTAATGAGAATTCAAAAACCTATGTAGAATACCACGGTAGAGGAGGTTGCCGTGAAGTCGCCCAGCACGTTTGCACACCAAAACTGCACGGTAGAGAGTGAGTGCCTCCCCTCTTTCTCCGACTTTCTTTCTCTCTCGTTCTCCCAGTTGAAAACGGATCGTAGCAACGAAGTCGAGCGCTGAGACTTGCTGCCTCAGCGCTTACTTCCCCCGAATTTTTGCACGTGCATGGTGCAACCGGAGACTTTCCTGGCCATGAGACTTCTGTCTCACTCTGGCCAAGCAAGTGCGGAGAAACCGGGCGATTATTCGATTGAGGCTGGCTCTCCTTACTGGAATATTGATTTATATTTAGATATTTATTATTTATTATTATTTTATTATTATTATTTAGAGATTTTATTCTATTATTCTGAAAAATTTTAATTACGGGACGTGACACCGTCCCCCTCTTGGAAGCACTATTGTCCTCGGGAGCGCCTTAAGGGGGTTATATACCCATTTTTTTAGTCACTTTAATCATCTGTAAAAAAAAATTTTAATCAGTAATAGATTATACTATTAATATAATAAAAATATAGTTCATTCTTAATCAAATGAGCCGAGACAGAGGTCTGTAGGCCCATTTGATTCAGAGATATTGCAATCTCAAATTTTTT
>JAWWEM010045952.1:0-12660 GCA_035582935.1 Ormyrus thymus
TACGCTGAAGTATCAAATTGCTTTCCGTTTACGTATACGTTTCTCTTCGAATGATCGGTGTAACGGATTCCTACGACATTTTTCTCTGTTGATTCCGTTTCCCTTTTCATCATCCAGCAGTAGTCCGCCAACATATTGATTCTCCACTGACCTTGAAATCGACGTTCAAATTCCTCTAAAGCATGGTGAAACCTAATAGTGCTAACGGAATAGGAGCGATGTAGGAAATGTGACTCAGGAAGGTACAAATAAATACGATTATAGCTTTCGTTTATTCCTTTTATGGTTTGTTGGTTCGTAAGTAGAAGAAGAAGTGAAGTGCGCCTCGTCGTGCGCTCTTATTTAAAGGCTCGCGCGCCGCAAAGCCGCCAAGCCGTCGGGCCGCCGAAAAGCCGGGCTGCCGCCCGCTCATCGCCGCTTGTTTCTAAAGAAAACAATTGAACTCTATGGGTTCGAAGAAAAATGAGAGGAAGGCCCGAATTCAAATTGGACATTTTCTCCTATTAAAAAATATTGAATGTATTATGCCATTGAAGTGCCTGTTGCATACCTCGCGGCCAAAAACGGTCTCGATTCTACCACAAGGTATCACTGTGCGCGCTGGACCCATAAATCCCGAGACAAGTCTTGCAGCGGGTCTAACAGCCTCGAGGAATACAGAGTTACCTCGAGCTGAGGGCCAAACAGCCGTGAATCGCCATAGCGAGACACGCTCGGACGAGTCGCCCACAAGCTCTTCATCCAAAAAAAATTGTTTTTAAACACGAGGCCTTTCTCTTGTTCCTCGTCTATTCCCAGCAATTAAAATTTTATTACCTTAATTTATCGGTCGAATCTCTTTTGTTTTAAAAGGCTGGGGCGCCAGCGTATTCTAAGAATCGCGCTCGCCCGCGCGAGCGTCAAAACATTCCCGCGCCCTCGCGTCTATTAAATACAATGGCCCTTTAAACTTTCCATTCGCGCCAGCCTTTTAAAACATCTGATAATTATTTTACATTATTTATATTTTAAATCGTTCAAAATAATTTTTATTCGTTCCGCGATTCATGTACAAAGTCGTACATTTTTCCCATGATCGGAGATAGTTTAAACAAACTTAGGTCGAAAAACAAAAACAAATCTCGGCTACTGAGAACAATTCGAAATATTTTAAACGAGTACCCGTAGATCGCAAAAACAAAACAAAATTCTGCTGCCGACAATCAATTCGAAGAAGAATTTGTTCAAGCTTCTGTTTCTCTATATCAAATAACATTTAAACGAAACAAATGATAATTTAATTCTAAATTTATATATATTTCCACGCGACTTAAACCGACCGATTACATACACAACAGAAAAAACATATGTTTTGATAAAGAAAATTAAATATGCCCTATCTCCATTTTTAACAGTTAAGAAAAATCGATTTTTGTTCAATCACATGTAACTTTCCAACTGTTAATTGTAAAGTATTTTAATTCCTAACATTTGAAAGGTGAGATCAAATCCTATCGATTAAAAAAAAGTCATCCAAAAATCGTCATTTGTTCAAAAGTGATGGCCCAACAAAAAATGACCATTAAAATAGCATAAAAAATCTACAAAAATTCATTGATTCAATTTGAGCTTCTTTTATTACAAATTTTTATTTAGTTATAACTTTTGACCAAATAAAGAATTTTTTATGTCTTTTTTTTTAATCGATAGGATTTGATCTCGCCTTTCAAATGCCGAAAGTTAAAATAGTCTACAATTACCAGTTGAAAAGTTATATGTGATTAAATAAAAATCGAGTTTTCTTAGCCTTTTGCTAAAAAAAGTTAAGTTTAAAAAATCGAGTGTTAGGCTGAACGGACGCGGCTTCCTTGATATTTGAACATTAAAAAACATATCCTAAAGTTGGAACAAAATCGGTGACCCAAACAAGTGATACTCTCCTGGTAAGACAATATTAGAAGAATAAGCATTGTTCGGTTGAATAAAAGTTTTAGTTGCAGTATTATAAAAAAAGAGATTTTTCTGCAAATAGCAGTTATAGAGATTTTCACCATTAGTATCGCTTTTTTCACAAATCCAACTTACGCAGTGAGCGTTGAAATCCACCATGAGTATTAAGTGACTCTTTAATATTATTGAGTATTTTTTCTCTTTGAGAATAAGTGAGAGACGAACCCGGGGCTCTATAGCAATGTATATTATATGCAATTTAGATCAATGAATGGTTTAAAATTTGTGATTTTAGGGTTAGGGTACATTCAAAAAAAAAAGTTCTTTATTTTACACTCTGTATTTTTAAAACTATAACTATGTTTTAGTTACATGAAAATAAAAAAAAAAAATTTTAGCTCATTTAAATCAAATTTGAAAGAATTTTGCTTTAAAAAGTAATCAAAAAAGAGGTTTATTGAAAATGTCTCCTGCGAGCCACAATTTCAGATATCAGTAAAAAACTAAAATGTTTTAATACTCTGTGTCAAAACTTTCAACTTCACAGAGGCTTTTGTTCGAACTCAAAAATGCAAGTTAAAGACCTTTTTGAGTCAGCCAAACATTAAAAAAGTGAAAAAATGCTCTATTTTTAACAATATAATTATCAATAAAAAACTGGCAAATTATTTTAAGAATAAAAGCCTGTGTAACTTTTTTAAAAACATAATAAGCAACCCTCGTGCACAGTTTCTACTGAATCCAATAAAAGTAGCCCCGCAGGAGATACTTTGAATATTGAAAAGGTTGATTTTGAGAAAATTAAGATTAAAGTTTCTCATTGAAACACTTTGAAGATTTAATACTTGGGCAGATCAAAAATTTCTAGCACTATACAACAATTCTTTGTGTTCTTTTAGTGAAGTACTTTTTTCATATGGAGAAAGATTTTGTAAACTTTTTTTGTAAATTTGTAAACAAAATCTTCGAGTTGTTATCAGAGAACATTATTGTGTATCTGTATTTATGAAGACTTACAAAGCACTTCTACTTCCATCGCACTTGATGATTTAAAAAAGTTTACTACACATTCTCTTTACTTTACCTCATGTCTACTTTTCCAATTAAAATTTACAGCAAAAGAAGCAGTAACCATGGTGCACGCCAAACAAAATCTTCATAATTTATCACAACACCGGTCAATAAATCAATCATAATCACTGCACTCACTGCTATTAATGTTTTTAAATAAATTCTTCTATACTGAAGAATGAACTTTCAAAAATTCTTAATTAAATCAACAGGTCTCTGGATTTCTCAAATCAATTCTAAGATTGTCAATTTTTCTCTTTACAGCATGACAACTTTTTAGCTGCACGTTCCTCTTGCTGAATCTGCTTTTTATTAACAATTCTTATTTTCTGATATCATTTTGAAAGAAATAGAATGTATCAGCCAATAAATGAAGTAAACAAACAGTAGCAGCCAACACGGTTGCAGTGTATACTGTTTATGTGCGATAATATTAAGGTATATTCTCACTGTCAAATTCTGATGGCTGGTAACACGTCATTGACGTCAGATACTTCGTATTTCGAAGCACATTTCATATTATAGAGCAGAAAACTCCAAAAATAATGTATTATTTATTTTTATGAAAATTCATTAAAAATTCGTTTTTTTTGTTTTATTTGATTAAAAATAAGCATTGAATTTTTTTATTTTGACTCTAATGAATGCTTCCAAACGTTCTTTGATACTTCTAGAACACATTTCTGAAATACCAAAAAATGAGTTTTTCACTTATTTTTGATTGTATCCTACCATTAGGCAAATAAGTTCTATCGCGTTATCGTAGGTAGTAGAATCTTCGCATACTTTAAACGCAAAAAGGATCACGCAAGAGGATTGTGATTTCTCCTCCTCTTCTGTTCTCTCTATCAATACGATCAGTTTTAAATCCTGGAAAGTTAGAATTTGGTTTTTTTTCGGAAAGCCATGATTTAACACACCCGAAGATATCCACTTTTTCTAATATTTTTGATAATTCTTCATTTGTTGGTTATGCTTCTCGAATTCCAAAACACTATTTCTATATTACTTGTTGTGGTTTTAGAACGTCTTTCAAGCATTGGGTGTTTTATATTTTTTTTAGTTTTTATGTGCTAATTTATTTATCTGATTTTGAGCAATCTATATTTAAATCTGTATTTCATTGTGCTTTGAATTTATTTTTTATTCTAATACACCTTGCTTTTAATGTTTTATTTTCAATATAAGGATGAATCTTGCTTATTGTTTTGCATAGGCTTTCTATCTCTTTCGTAATTCATCTGCTATCTCTTTTACAGAACACTGACTGTTCTCTTCAATTGTTCCTTTAACTGATAACATCACTACGTATCTCATTGAATCTCCGTCTTCTTGTTCCTCAATATCTTGATTCTTTTTCTTTTTTTTGTGTACCGGTTTTATGAATTCCGAATTTTCAGACGTGTCTTCGATTGGGTTTTGTCATTCTAATTGGGATTAATGTTTTTTGTTTTTCCCTCTTTGGGTGTTGAATTCGTAGTCTTCAGATATTGTGGAGGATAGTGGAGGTCTTTTTAACTTGTTTTTGTTGTTTGTATCATTTTGTAAGCAGGATTGACTAGGTACGATTTCTTGAGTAGGAATTTAGGAGAAAGTTTGGTTTTGACTATTTGTTTGTGTTAACTGTGAGAAAGTATCTATTCATGTATGAGATTTCCAGCATACCTTTGCTATATGTCCCTTTCGTATGCAAATAAAGCAACTAATAGATTCAGTGCTAAGATAAACCTAATGAGAAATATTTACGTAAATAATTTGTATAGCTTCTCGTAAATTTTGTGCATTTTTTTCTTTTATATCATCTGTCTGGAATAAAAGGGTGCCAACTCAGAATCCGTTTGAAGGAAGTACCATCTCGGAATCTGGTTGAAGAAGATACCAACTTGGAGTCTGGTTGAAGAAGGTACCAACTCGGAATTCGGTTGAAAAAGGTACCAATTCACGCGCTGATTTTTTGTAAGCTGATTTAGGTTAGCACTAACAAACTCTTTTACTATAAATATTTACATTATTCTGTTAAATAAAACTGTAAAAATTTTTTTTATTTTTTTATTTACTGCAAACTTGAGTGATGCATTATCAATACGTGCGCCAATGATGGTAACTCAAAAAATGATTATATTCACGAAAGATCGGAAAAACTATATTCATCATATTAGAAAATCGTAATAGAAAATTTCTAAAAAACTACGATTAATGTAGTTTTTTACGATCTTTGGTTAGTATAATCATTCTTCGAGTTACCATCATTGGCGCACGTATTGATAATGCATCACTCACGTTTGCATTTTCCAATCTTCTTTAAATCTCTTAGAAAATGAAAGAAGAAAGTTTGGTTTATATATATGCAGAAGTTAGAAAACTAAAAACAAAAATTTTACAGTTTTTTTAACAGAATGCTGTAAATAGTTAGTAAAAAAGTTTGGTACTGCCAACCTAAATGGCCGTGCAAAAAATCAGCATGCGAATTGGTGCTTTCTCCAACCGAATTCCGAGTTGGTACCTTCTTCAACCGAATTCCGAGATGGTACCTTCTTCAAACGGATTCTGAGTTGGTACCCTTTTAGTCCAGACCGACGATATACACTTGCCATCTAAACGAAGTTTTGATCGTATTAGCTCTAATATATTGCATTTGGGAGACGATTGCAATGCCGTTTTCTTTTAAAGCTTCTACAAGCACTATATTGGGAATACCCGAACTGACATTCGATAGAATCGTCTATTATGCATCCTTCCATAGTATCTATTACAATAGCTAATTCTTTTTGGGTAACATAACTTTGCCTCATTGTTGGTTAGAATTTGAGGTTCCTTGAGAGTAAGGACCCCTGTGCAACCCAAGTGCATTCGAATATTTACTCTAGGACTAGCTAATGTCGGTACGTTAACGTGTTTGACAGGCGAACTAGCGCTTACATTTATTTGAGTGGTGGCTTACATCATAATGCGCTTTTCCGACATTACAATCATTTGTCCCGAATCATACAAGTGGCTGCAGTTTCTTTCATATGATCTTGATCTATTAAAGATCTTGGTTACTCTAGCTGGAACCAAGGGCTTGTTTTGTTCTTTCTTTACATATACGTTATCATTTACATGTATCGGTTTTAAGTTATTGACTGAGTTGTCTATTAATTAGCTTTTTTTTAAACTCTCTATACTCTTTTTCTCTTTCAATATTTTTATTGTTAGGTAAGATTCCTTTAATTTTCCTACCAAACATTATTTTATTAGGTGATTTTAACTAATTTCCTATCGGTGTGTTACTGTATTCTAACATTGCCAAATTTGAATCTTTACCTGGATCTTCATCTAACTTTTTGAACATTCTTTGAATGGTGGCAATGCCTTTCAATCATATCATTTGATTGAGAATATTTTGCACTAAACATTTCTCAAGAAAAGTTTCAATCTTTAGGAAATTTAATCATTTCAGAGCTATTTAATTGTGTCCAGGGTCTGAATACACAATATACGGTAAGCCATGCCTGGCAAATTGTGATTTTAATACAATTATCACTGAACTACTAGACATGTCACGCAATTTCGCAACTTCAACATATTTGCTAAAATAGTCTACTGGTAACAAGAACTCAGAACCTTGATAATAAAATAAGTCTACACTTAGTGTTTCCCAAGGTCATCCGGAACTTCTCTGTTTATTAGTTTTTTTAACATTCGCTTTTTTTGTATTTATTACAAATTGCGCAACTATCTATAATGTCTTCTATTTCTTTATTCATTAGAGACCAGAATAGTATTTCTTGAGCTTTACTTTTACATTTTTCTTTGCCTAGGTGTTTAACATTTATTGAATTTAACATTTCTTTTCTTAAATTTTTGAGCACAATTAATCTATTACTTTTAAATATTAGGCCATCTATAATACTTAGCTCATATGCATAATTATAATATTGTTTTACAATGCTCGCACCCTGACTCTTAGTGGTAGGCCAGCCTACTTGTATATATTTAGTCAACATTTTCATTTCATCGTCAGACTTTGTTTCATTGACTTGGGTTTCAATCTCTATTTCTAAGTCTAAATTTTCAAGGCTACAATGTGCTAGATAATGCATTTGCTAAGAACAGTTCTTTTACTGGCTTATATTTAACTGTTAAATTATATTTTTGTAATTTTAACCTTACACTTTGTAATCTAGCCGGACAATCGTTTATACATTTTCTAAATATTGCCTCTAAAGGCTGATGATCAGTTTCAACTAGAATTTCTTGGCTATATATTTGCTGATCAAATTTTATACATCCAAAAGCTATGGCTAGAGCTTCCTTCTCTATCTGAGCATATCTCTGCTCTGTCTGGGCCAAGCTTTGCTCGCATATGCTACAGATAAACCATTTTGTAACAATACAGCACCCAAACCATTTTTGGACGCATCTTCACTTAATGTTACGGGTTGATTTTCATCATAATATTCCAGAACTGGTGTTTTACATAATATTTCTTTTTATTCTACAAAGGCTTTATTCACATTCTCATCCCAGTTCCATCAAACATTCTTTTTTGTTAACTCTCTTAATACTGCATTTATTGTAGCTAGACTAGGACTAAATCTTGATATATACGTTATCATAACAAGAAATGTTTCAAGTTCCTTTTTATCTTTAGGAGGTTTCATCTCAACAATTGTTTTAACTCTGTCTTTATCAATTTTATATCTTGGTCTGTAAAAATGTGACTCACGTATTTGACCTCTGATCTACTCATTTTACATTTATCTAATTTGAACTTTACATTCCTTTTATGAGTTCTATCAAGAATTTTTTTAAATCTGATGTCATGTTCGTTTTGGTCTTTACCTCTGATCCGAACATCATCAATATAAATATCAACGCCTTCTATATCACCAAACATTTCTTCGAAACAATTCTGAAAGACTTCAGTGGCTGAATTTATTCCAAATGGCATTTTTAAGTACCTATATCTACTAAATGGAGTTATAATTCTCATCATGTAACTACTTTTTTCTGATAATTTAATTTGGTGAGAGGCTTTATTAGCATCTAATACGCTGACAACTTTACCTTCTATACTTGAACTTAGTTGATCAAAAGTAGGTATTTTTATATGATGTCTTTTAATAGATTTATCAAATTCAGTAGGATCTATACTGTTATGTTCCACAGAAAGTGGAACTAACAATGTATTATTTTTTCTATTAATCGAAAGTAATAGAGTAGTCGGGCAGGGCCGATTCCGTCGCCGTACGGCCTACATCGCCTGGGAGCGAAATTGTTGAAAATAAAGGGACGCGGGCGCGAGAATAATTAAATAATACACAATAATTTCACTTATAACTGATTCTAAATTTATGTAGATGAACAACGAGTTATCTTTCTTTCTCTCTCTCTCTCTCTCTCTCTCTAATCTAAACTACGCTGTATAGCGATTAATAATGCAATTATTTTTACTAACGTACGCAACATAAAACAAAAAAACCTTACTTTTGCTAAGCGTTCTTCAACAGATACTAAAGTTCGGGCTTCTCCGGGTGGTTCCTCGATAGGGCGGGCTGCCCTGCTGACGATGCGTGGATCCGGATCTCGACACGACCACTCAAACCTTTTTCTGGGCGGGCGCGAATTGTTTTCTCCTCACCAATTCGCGGAATTCTCGGCGAGAGGCGCTTAGATGACTTACAAATCGCGATTGATGCTTATAATACGTCAGCTGAGCTAATTCAGCTATCGGTTATCCTAAGGACGTATTATTCAACTAACTATTGAACTACAATTTAATTCCGCGAATTATACTAAGTCAGAAACGCCTGACGGTAAGGTTTACAACTGCCGGAGCGGTCATCCCCTGCTACACGTATTACCTGGCTTTCTCCACCGGTAATTAGGAGTGAGTGAAGAACTTCTCCTCGCCGGGCGCTTTGATTTTTCGTTAACGCAGCCGATGTCTGCGCCAACATCAATCCGACTCGCAGGTGCCACTCGAGCGCTTTCCGGGCCTACCCGCCTTAGACTTTTTCCGTTGCCACCTGGATTACAATTGCACTTTGTGCACTTTTGGGCACGTAGTCCAGGCACCGACGTGAAAAGACACTCGGATTTCGGCAACAGGAATTTCCCAAGCCGCATTCCGATACGTGTGCTTCGGGCTTCTTATAATTTTATTTAGAAATTAAGATTATTTAAAATTATTGAAAAAAATAAAAATACGTAACGTAACATATACAAATTAAGCTTAACCTACATTTGCCAATAAAGTTTATACGTTGGCCACCATATGCAGTTAATCTTGCGTTAGCTTTTTCAATTTTTATATTTTTTAACTTAGATCTTTCTAATTCATTTTTTGGTATAATATTGCATCTCGTACCTGAGTCTAACTTAATCAGGTTCTTAAACGAATCATTTATTGCCATTTCCTCAAGCCAATCTAATTTGCCAGTTGTACTATTTAAACTGCTAACTCTATTTTTACACATCTTCGCAAAATGATTTTTGCGCTTACAGACATTGCATTCTGTTCCAAACGCTGGACATTGGCGATATTCATGATATCGTCCACACTTCGGGCATGCTGTACTCTGTTGATTGGATGAAGATAGCGATCTTCTTCCAGCGCTACCGCTTGTTTTGTTGTTGCCGCTGCTGTTGCTGTTTGAAGGCTGCTTCCGAGAATTGCCGGTTTCTGCATGATTTTCAGCTTTCTTCTTCGTTTGCATGGCGTGAACTTTCGATTCTTCGCCAACGTTTTCATTTGTATTACTACTAACTCCACTGCTCGGCATATTTTAGCGCAATTTTCTAAGTCTAGGTTTTCTTCACGCAATAAGTGGTTTCTGAACTCAGAATCACGAATTCCGCAAACGATGCTGCTATTAGGCCGTCTCGAAGCTCACCAAAACCGTACTTAACTTTTTCAGGTCTGTTAAGTAATTTGTGAAATTTTCACCGGATTGTTGTATGCGCGTGAAAAATAGATGTCCTTCCACTGTCTGATTGGCTTTTGGCGTGCAGTAATTCTCAAACACCGCCGATACTGCATCAAACTTTTTATTATATTCGGCACTCAAGCCAAATGTGTTATATTTTTCTAGCGTCTCGTCACCTATTATATCTAAGAAAACGGCAATTCTTCTTGCCTCTAGTTTTATGTCTAAACCAGTGGCTACTATGTATAAGTCAAATCCCTGTTTCCTCTTCGTCCAATTCTCTTTTATATTGCCATCAAATTACAATGGTGGTGGTGCCTTCATCGAGGTTTCCACGTGTCCTTATTTTCTACGATTGTATTTTCGTCCGAATAAAAGCTTTGTGTGTCTTCACTTGATGCTGCCTCTTCTTGCAACTTCTCTTCAAGTTCGTGTTCTGACACATTTCTCGGAATCGACTTTCCCAGTTGGCCTCCAGCTTGGAACTTTTCTTCGTTTGTTTCCGCCGACGATACTGTAACTGGTTTCGATGCGAAAAATTTTATTGTTTTTGTTTTTACTCTATCCGCCGATGATATTCTAACTGGTTTCGACTCGAAAATTCTATGTCTTTGTGCTTTTACGAATTTACTTGTCCTATTCTACCCGAGGGTATTCATAGGAACGAGAAGTTTTTACCTTTATCGACTGCGTCATGTTAAGGCGTAGGTCCTTAAATAAATATGTAAGTAGTCTTGTATTAATTAATTGACTTTATTAACTTAAGACTAATGGTGCTGGAGACCGAACGCGTGTTGAGCTTAGCGAAGCCCAAGTTAGACTGACTGGTCTGGAGGGGAGGGCTAGTACGTGTAAAGTGCTACTGACCTAGGTCGCTGTAAAATCCTTACACTACTGTTTATTTCATTCGTTGGCTGACGCATTATCTATTTATTTGTTCAAAATGAAATCAATAAATAGTAACCGTTATTCAACAAAATAGAATAATCTACAGGAACTTGCAACTGCAAGTTATGCTCTAAAGAAGAAAATCTTAAAACTGTTTTGAGTAATCCAAAATAACCTGTTGATTTTACTAAGAATAGGCATTAAATTTTGTTAGTTAATTATTCAGCAAGGAAGAACCTGCTTAAAAATATTCAATACCGTGAGTGAGTGGGCGAGTCGCTTGTACATTTACCAAGTGACACAATTAATGAATTTTTATATATACAGTATACCTTTTAATAATAGCACACGGTATCAACGAACACACAAATTTTACACATTATATTGTACTCAACGAGAGAAAAGAAATCAAGAAGAATGTGAAGAATGAGATACATTCTTTCAATCTTCAAGTGCCATAGAAGTAATCGAAGGAGAAATTAGCTGGAACCGAATCTCTTAGTCTTTTACTAAGTGCACCAAATTAAAGAAAATAGCAGTATCATAAATTTCATTAAAAAAGCAGGAAGAAGTGTTTCTCGGTGCTGGGAAATTTTGAACTGCTCAACTAATAAAGCTATGAAATTATTTTTGTGAGAAACTTTAAAGTTGTTTTTGTCAAAATTAACTTTTTCAATCTTTCCAACGTTGTTTACGGGTCCATTTTCATCGGATTCAGCTAAAATTGTGCACGAAGGTTGGTTAATATATTTATAAAAAAGTTACTTTTGT
This sequence comes from Ormyrus thymus, assembly GCA_035582935.1. Lineage (NCBI taxonomy): Eukaryota > Metazoa > Arthropoda > Insecta > Hymenoptera > Ormyridae > Ormyrus > Ormyrus thymus. The sequence continues at coordinate 11,571 of JAWWEM010045952.1, forward strand.
CCTTCAAATAAATTTTCAGTTTTTAATTCATAATTATATTGTTAAAAATAGAGCATTTTTTTACTTTTTTAATGTTTCGCTGACTCGAAAAGGTCTTTAACTTACATTTTTGAGTAAACGAACAAAAGCTTGTCTAAAGGGATAGGTTTTGACACTATGTATTAAAAAATTTTAGTTTTATGGTGAATCTCAAATTTTGCCCCGTAAGAAACATTTTGAATAAACAGCTTTTTTAATTACTTTTTAAAGTTAAACTCTTCTAAATTTGATTTAAATAGGCTGAAAATTTTTTTCCTTCTCTATTTCTATGTAACTAAAACATAGTTACATTTCTGTAAATGTATATTATTAAATACCGAATTTTTTTTTAACTGTACTCTACTCTTAACCTGCAGGCGGTCGCTATTCAGGAACGTGTCAAAGTTCTACTTTGAAGAACTTATCCCTTGAAAAATTTCTCAAAGGGCTACAGACATGGGCGAACCAAAAGGTGACACCAAGAGTTGTCAGCCCGGCCACGTGAAGGTTAAATAAGTTTTCAAAACGGTCATAAGACGAACTGACCATTAATGAATATCGACAATCGAAATATTTTCAAATTGATGTTCAAGGGTTATTGAACATCAATTTGGTTTATTCTCAATTTGGTGCCTGTGGTTGGTGGCCTCATCGTTAGGGGGATTCTCTTACTTTTGACAAGTGGAAATGAAAATCATAAACAAATATAACCGCAAAAACAGTTGCGTGCCGATTAACTATAGATAGGGTAACAGTGCCTTACTGAGAAGTATACACTGGTAGTTTTTGACGAAACTCCTAGTTAGCTTCAAAAAGGGAACTTTATGTGCAAGCCATTTATCAATGTAGACACAGAGATTAAACTTGAACATCAATTTACAAATATGCCGATTGGCGATTTTCATTATTAATTGGTTCGTTTTGTAACCGTTTTAAAATAGTACATTGTGCAACAAGGGGAGAAAATGAGCTATTTCTAGCGAGGGTGAGGTATTCAGTACAAGTCGGAGTCGAGGGCGCCCAAGGCGCCCGAGACAGAGACGAGTGCTGAATATACCTCACCCGAGTCTGA
>JAWWEM010045963.1:0-12660 GCA_035582935.1 Ormyrus thymus
TACGGACTAAGAATCAGTCCGAAGAAATGGAATCAGAGATTTTCTGAAGAAGCACTGAAATTAGGATTGGAAAAGGATATAAATGAACCGTGCCTTTTCACTTGGAGGAAGATGATGCAATATTAGCAGGAAACGACAGAACTAAATTAGATGAAATAAAGACAAAATTAAGTTCTGTGTTTAGAATGAAAGACCTGGGCGAACCCAGAAAATTTCTAGGTATGAAAATCACTAGAGATCGAAAAAATAAAACTCTCAAAATTAGTCAAGCAGAGTATACCGAAAATATCCTAGAACGCTTTAAGATTAAAGAGAGTAAACCACAAGCGACACCAATGGTAACCAGGCATGTTAAGAACCGAGAAACCAGAAAATTAGATGAAAACAGTACACAAGATTGCTGTAAAAATCCCTTTTAGAGAAGCAATTGGAAGTTTACTGTATCTAGCTGGCACAAGTAGGCCCGACATTGCATTTGCTGTAAACTACTTGTCTAGAAGACAAACCAAGGCTACAGAAGAAGACTGGAAAGAAGTAAAAAGAGTTTTTAGATATCTTAGAGGTACAACTGATTTAGAATTGATTTATACAGGAAAAGGAGAAACTCTAGAAGCTCTAACAGACGCTAGCTTCAGAGATTGGTAGGATTCTGCGTCAACTGGAGGATACATAATTAAACTGTTTGGAGATGCTGTTACATGGAGAAGCCACAAACAGAACTACGTGACGTTATCCACATGCCAAGCAGAATACCTAGCCATGAGTGATGCTTGTCAGGAACTGGTATCCATCGACAAAGCCACTAGAGATATACTAGGAAAAACCTTATATCCTGTTACTATATGGTGCGATAATAAGTCAGCTGGAGTCTGCACTCAGATGAATGTTAGTCACAAGCTGAAGAACTTTGACAATGATGTAGAAACTATTAAAAATAATCTAGAAGCTAGAGAAATCTCAGGGAGTAAAACCCATATGGCAAAGACTCATGGGGATTACATCAAGTCATGTGTGTTAGAAGGGAAAGTTATAGTTAGATGGATTTCCACCAATGAAAACGAGGCTGATATTATGACTAAACCCTTGTCAGCCGAAAAACATAATTATTTTAGAAGCATAATTTTAGAGTTAAAGTAAATTTGATTTCTTCTTTATACTTTAATTATATAGAATAAAATTTGTATTTTTCAGAGGAGACGAAAACCAATTAGGTTAGAGGTTAGAGGTCCTCTACAGATGCTCACCGAAGGGAGGAAGTGAGAGAGATCTGTAGCTTCGACGGGCACTGTCTTACAGCGACCCCGTGTGGCTACCGCTTCAATCAGCAATCTCCGCTCTCTTGCTTGTTCGATCGGCTTTCGCTCTTGTGCAACCGTACAGGAAGGAAACTTTTGTCCCACTGTCTTTTGAATCGGCATCTGAGCCCTTCTAAGGAATTCTAAAGTGCTTCTAATTATATTGTTATTGGAAACTAAGTGCTGTGTTTTATTCTGTATTATCCTTGTGCCTCCTGGACCTCTGCGGAACTTCCCCCAGCTAATAATCTCCAACAAACATTTTTTTCATTTAATAACAATCTTCGTTTAGAATTTACCTTGGACTATCGGAGATTTGATCCCGCATTTCTTAGAGAAGAATATTTTATCTGATTTAAGGATTCTTCCATTACATGTTGAAAATTATACATAATATATACTTTTAAATGACAGTTTTTGAATATTAATAATACCAGGATCGAAAAAAAAGGTTGACCAATTTCGTAAAAATGTATAGAAAGATTAATAATAATATAGCATTATTTTAAAATTACATCTATATAGTATGAAATGTATTCATATACTACTCTACTACTAAAGATATTCATAATATTCAGATGAAAATTTTATCATCTAAATTCATGGTAGAATATTATATAAAATAGTTCATTGATTCCACCGTCCATCCTAAACCAGAAATTTCGTAATGTATAAAAATCTGCTTGTACGGATTCACTTAAATGCATTACTACAAAAGAAATGAAAATGCAGAAAATTGATTTAGCCAATTATTATTTTTACGAAACCAGCTGCGAAATGTTTCTCGAGGACTAAATTGAATTTGAATGGTGCCATCAAACGATCAAGTGAGAAACAGAGCAAAGAGACCCTCTTCAATTTTGAAAATTATTGCCGGCAGGAGTGCTGACAGTGAAACAGTGACCAATGTTAATTCAAGCTTCCCCTCCCCCCCCCCCGTCTCGCAGGAGAGTCTGCGGCGTAAAAATCCATTCGTAAATCTCGGCGTCTCGCTGGGAGAGCAGAGAGAGAGAGAGCCATTGGAGAGTTTCGGTCCTGTAATTTTCCATCCCTTCCCATGCCTCCCGTTTTCTCCAATTTCCCCGACTAATGGAGGCGCGCTTCCCCTTTCGGCCTTCCTTTCCATCGGTGCTCGCGCGATGCTCCAATGTCTCGCTCTCGCTCATTTGCATCTCTCGGCACGCTCTTAGCATTTAATTATTGCTCGGGAGAAGCGCTCGAAAAACGTCCGTCCGGGAAAAATTCCGTCAATTCATGAATCCAGACAGAATCGGCTTCCGGCTGAATATTTTCACGCGTCATACTCGACGACCTCCCGATAAAAGATTTAACGAGGCATACATTTTGCGAAAGCCAACGAGAAGCTCCTCGCGGCAAAGCAGTCGGCGGAAAATTCACCTGCAGCCTCGACACCTCCGGAGCCTCGAAAGCTGATCGAACAAATTATAAGGACGGAAGGCTTTCCCTCTCTTCCCAATTCCCACTCGCGACCGGCCGTCCCCCACCCCCCCAGTCGAGGGGGTTGGGCGCCCGTCCTCCCACGGGTCTGCGGAGGCGTTGCGCCCGGCGTACTACGTAGTTTTGCTCTTGCCGTGACCTTGAAAGCAAACGCCGCCCACGCTCTCCGGAGGGCTCTCCCGTTCATCGACGCGACCCCCGCGACCGCGCGCATGCGCTCACCCCTCGGGAGACTCGCCGGCTCCCTTTTTCTCTCTCTCTCTCTCTCTCTCTTTCTCGTCTCGCCTTTTGTTTTTCGCCGAACGAACAATTTTCGAGGCTCCCCGGATGCGCTTTTCGAAAGCGCGTCGTGGACTCGAGAAGATTTTCGGGACGAAGGTCGGCGAAGATTTACGGGCGGCTTTCAGTTTTCTTTCTTGCTCGTTTAGCTTGCTCGATAATCGAGCACGTTTCAAAACTCGGCGCTTACCGTAATTATGATTCGAAGATATTAAAATGCTCCTTTTATAAGTATGGCATGACAATAGCACTAGCAGATGCGGGTATTTAAATCTTTATAATGGTTTTCAGACAAAGAAGTGCGAATACTTTCAATTTTCATGATGCTTTCTTAGCACCTTTTCCAGAAACTGAGAACATGTAAGAAACAGAGTTAATTACAATCGTGGAATTAAAACTTAACGCTTTAGAAAAAAACCAACAAGCCATACACACTAAATTAATATAATTTTTAATTGAACCTGCTTCCCCGCGTAACCCGCTGCAATTCCGTTTCAATAACCCAGGGAATCTGACCCGAGGAGTCCTCCTGTACATCCTCGCGGGGGTGGATAACGGCCAATGCGTGGGTGACAATTCGTTCAACAGAGCATTGCTTCCCAGCTTCTGTATTTCGCCTCGCGCGGCTGGCCTTCGTTGAAACCTTTACGTCGGTATAGTGCTGTTAAAATTTACCTGTTTCTCTCTGGTCATCCTCTGGTCATGCTTTTTTAAGTGGCCTCGGCGAATTTTTTCAATATTACACTCACTAAAATAGATAGTTGATCGAGTCGTATTACACACACAAAATATTTTGTTGTATGCAATTTCTACACAAAAGCTTTAATTTAGAATATGCGACAACTGATAAAAATGTTTTTGTATTATAGTATATATATATTTGGTTTGAATTGCAAACATTTCGATAAAAATAACTGTTTACCTTCAGAATTTGCTTTGATTAGCGAAAAAACATCGAAATTGCATATTGAAGTCTAATACATGCAACTTTCTTTCAAGATTTTTTAAAGCAAAATTTAACGATTTTTCAATACTAAAATATAGTGAATATTTCAAAAAAAGCAATTTTGCGCAAAACCAAAAAATTCCTGGAAAAGTTTACGAAATGTTTACAGTTTTGCAAACAGTGTTTTTTTAAACTTCTTAGATGGTATAATATTATCTCTAGGTAAACAAGCAACTCCCAAACCCGCGTCGAATTTTATTTCACGCCACTTTCGTGGCGTGACAAACCACAGAGTGGTTTGTACAGAGCATAAACAAAGCAAATGATTAAAACAACTCTGCCTACCGAAGGCAACCTTCTTCGCTCGCCGAGCTGATAAACCTGCCGAGGCGAGGGCCCGAGAGCCCCCGGAAATTCCAAGCTGCCTAAAGAAACGTTCGAAAAGGAGGCCCGCGCGCGAACAAAAGCCGGGACTCTCGGCCAACATTCCGGGCCTCCGATGCGCGCAGATGGCCGCCGCTGGCGTCGGGAAAGCCGGGAAGCATCAATGGGGCGGCGCGCGCGCGCCCGCCGCTGACGTCAGAGGAGAGCTGGATTTTCGGAGAAAGCCGGCCGGGTAAGCATCCGCCGCTGGCTGGCACGTGTCGTCGCGGCTCCCGGGCAGCAGCCGGGAGGCGCATCTCGCGTCGGGCGACAAGCGTATTATAGTACTTGCGACTGGCTGATTGTGCCCGCTTTCTTTTGAAACTAGTACGAGTATACTTCGAGGATGGAGGAAGCGATGAAAAAATGGAAGGAAGCGCGAATTAGCAGAATTTACAATTAATTCGAATGAAGAAAAATGTTTGCGACTGATTCCAAAATCTGAAGCTTATGAATGGTCTTGGTTAATTTAGTCAGGGCAGTCGATCGATACCTTACAAGTAAACATCTCTTTAATAGCTCGACGTACGTCTTAAAATCTGCGGCCTAAAATTGAAGAGTCGTGAAAGGAAAAATACACCCTCCGCCGAGAGCGCGACAGTAAACCAGGCGAAAAAACAGAAAAACAAACAAAAAGAAAACAAAAACGGGTAATTAAATCCCGAGGATGAAACGGCGAAAAAGTGCGACACGACGGGGGACAGGGGTCGGGGGGACGAAGGGTCGATCTTGACTCGAAATGACGCAGATCCGCGCCGCTGGGAGAGCGAGCGGCGAATAAAGGCGGAGGGGCGAAAGTCAAGGTGAGCCGCCACCCCTTCCCCTCCCCCTCTTCTTATCTCTCGGGGCGCGATCGTTAAACCGCCCGCGGCGAGTGGGTAAACGTCGCGCGCGCGCGCCCGCCCGCCCACGTGCGAGTGACGTCGCGACGCCGAGCCTCTCCATTCATACCCGCGGCTCGGTCGGCCTTCGCTAATTCACCCTGGCGGCCATTTCGCATCGACTCGCCGTCGCGCGAGTCCGTGCCGCGCGAGGATGGATGACGCGACGGAGCCGCCGCGCGCTTCGTCGTCGGAAGTCATTGAGGGGAACGGCGCAGTCATTCATGCGGGCTCGCACGATTGTATTAGGAGCGAGGCCGGGGGTTTTAATTCACCCCGCCTCTGGTTTATCGCTCGCTGATTGAATTCGCTAAGCGGGATGCAGGTCTGGACGAATCCTGCACGCGGCGCGCGACAATCGACTCGGAGATCCGGAAGGACCGAAGCGACGAAGCTGTCCGCCCCTCCGTCTCTCCTCGCAAAGGAATTCCAAGAAGCCGGAGAGGCGAGCCTACCCTCGCAGGGCCCGCGCGAAGGGTGTCCGCGGCTCAGGTATTCGCCGAGGGCGTCCAGCGGTGGTGCAGGCGGAGTAACGCGAGGCCGCATCGATTTTTCGCTCGCGAGCCTCGCGCCAATTGATTCCGAGCGCCGAGCGATTCGTGGGCGCTTGTGCTTAACGGGGGCGAAGCAGCTCCAGATCCAATTTCGCGCCGGCTCGAGCGATTCTCTTGTCGCGAGGTGTCGCGAAGCCTTAAACGGACGCTCTAAAAATAGGATCGCCGGCGGAAATCAGAAGCTCGCCTGCGTCATTGATTATACGCTTAAGCGTATTATTCATTCATCGATAAGCCGACAGATGCCCCGCGCCAACAGTGCTGGCGATATGATAATTTGGGGGCCGACCTTTTATCTGGAGTAACGATTGTACGTTGCATTGCGCAAGGTCGACTTTACTTTCAACGTATTAAAACAACAAGCTGATGAACATTTGTGAATTCAGCGAATCAGTATGTGGAGACGGGCGTCGAAAATAAGCGACATTCGAAGCCCCCCTCCGCCTCCCCCCTCGACTCGGAAATGAGAGGAGAGAGCCGGCTCCATATCGATCGGGCGCTCGCTCCCCGGTCTCGCGCTTTGCGGCGGCGCGAATTCAGGGGCTGAACCCTGACATTGGCCCGTCAAGGGCGCGACCGCCGCCTCCGTCGACGTCACGCTCGCTTTCGCTCGCGGCGCGCCTCCTTTCCTCCGGGCCCCGCTTCGACTCGCGACTCTTCAGCGGGCTCTGCCGGGCTCGCGCCACGTTATGCACGATTATCGGCTCGGGGGAGCGCGGCTCTCCGCGGCTGAGAGGTCCCCGAGAGCACTCCCGCGGCCAATCCGCGGCGGCGTCGCGCGCGCGCGTGCTTGAACTCGCCGGCTTACGCGCGCGGCTGAGTGGGCGTCGGATCGTCGAAAGCTCGCGGCGCGCGCGCGCGTATTAAAAATGAAGCGGCGGCGGGCCCGGGGGCGCGCGATGTAGGCGCGTGGGCGGCCGATCGGAGAGGGGCGGGGGGAGGGCGACAGCTTTGTCCTCGTGACGCCCGAGCTGATCGCGAGTGCGAGTCCGTTCCGCTTGCTTCCGGGAAACGATGGAGGTCTTTCGGGAAATCCGACCATGAATGGAAGGAGAGGACTCATCGATCGGCGCACGAGTGCTGGCTCGTATTTTTGTTTTGCCGCGGCTGGCTGGCGATTGCCTGCGGGGAGAGAGGCTTCGCGTCGTGCTAAGCAACGCGCAGGAGCTTTTTATCACCGCGGCGTTCGGCGAAGGAGTTTTTTGATGATTCGGAACAGCTGGATATTCGAGGGTTACCTTTTGAGTCGTACGCTGTACAATGCCGCAATATTAACGAGCAGCTTGAAAAGTGATTGAAGTATATAAAAGTTTTAAATTAATTTATAATTTAAATTAATTTATTGTTCAAAGAACTTATTGCTCAGGAAGCAAAAGCGTTCGAAAAAGTTTCAGGAATAATTTAAAAATAGGAACTGACCAACCCTCAAATATACGTTTCCGAGAAATTTCGCTGCAGAAAATCGGATTCCGACGGCGTAGGCGAGACTCGTTATCTTGTCGTAGATTACACGGAAAAGCTGTGTTGCTTCAAGGCTTGATGGAAAAGTCAGCTTTAATTTCAACTCTCGCGATTCGCCGTAGCCTTTTTTTCCGTGGATCGTTACTGTCGTGATTAGAACGGCGAAATCGGAAGTCAGCCGGCTGGAGTGATTGAGTGGATCACTGGTTCGTCAAGTTTTAATCCCGCCGTTCTCAGCTGCCAAAGTCTTGCCGTTATTCAAGTTTTAATTCATCTTTCATAGGGATAAAATCGAAAAAAATCAGATTTGAAAAGATGACTATAAATTTACGAAGCCAAGTAAAAGATAATTCACGATTAGAGCCACCGCGGACAATTGCGACAGATTGTGAAACCAGCAGTGGCGCCACGCGACGCCCTAAACGCGATCGGCGTAAGAAGCCCCGGCGGCATCGCTAAAAAAAAGAGGCAAGTTCCACGTGTTTGGCCGCAGAACTGAATGAACTCTGCCCCCCCCCCCTCCGCCCTCTCCTAATGCAGCCCAGGAAAGGCAGCTCGCGCGGTAATTAGCGGGCCATTCATACCCGGGCGAGCTCCGTGGGCGGCGGGGAGGGGGTTCGAGTCCCCGTCGTCTAAATTTAGCCGTGACCTTCGCTCGCGCGAGTGCACCAGCATCTACGCGCCCATTCATGTCCGACCGCGCGCAGGCGCCCTGACGGGCCCGGCCGGCCAGCGGGGCTGCACCCCGGAAGACCGTCGATACTACACGAGCCCCCCGCGCTATGTACGCGCGTCGCGCGCGGCGAGGGCTTTTTTGTGAATGGAGCACATTGGGCGCTGCTGACGCAGAGCCGAGCGGTCGCTCGCCGGCGTGCGAAACTGCGTAGTTTCCGCGGTACGGTACGGGTGGAGTGGCGGGACAATGGTAATCGAAGCATTAGAGCTTTTTGGGGGATTGATTTATGAAGAATTAGGCTTTTTTTCTTTGTGCCTAGTGTAACATTATGTAATTTTATGCAACTTTTCATTTCAAATGAAATGCATATTTTAATCGAATTAGCTTAGTTCAATAGTTTATTTCTTCCGTTTTAAAAATTTTTTTCTTCAGTTACTTACTTTTACGGAACGATATGTATATATGAAAACAAAAACTAAACTTTTGGTGTACTTATTTTATTTTCAATTTTAAAAAATGGCTATTGCCCGGTATCAAGTTACAATCAATGTCGATTTGTCCTTTAAAAAAGCTGACATACATTCTATACATATATTACTCGGTTATGTAAATCCGCTATAATAGAATCGGACACGCATTTTATTTGCAATTTCAATCTGAACATTTTTCCCCTTCGAGCGAACGATTATCGTGCTCGATAATAAAATTGCCGCTAAAAGAATAACAAAAAAACAAATAAAGTAGACGAGGAATCGAGTGAATTTCCAAGCTATAATGCCGAGATCTAATGCAAAACGTACAACTTTATTTGCATGTCGATTCCCGGCGCAAAGATGTACAGAGCTTTCTATAGAAATCGGTAAATAAGAGGAGCGACATCAAGTAACGAGAGCCTGCAGTACATCACAACAAGAAGATGGATGAACGGATATTGGTGCTGATCCTTCAACCGTTATAAATTGCGTGTTTTGATGATTTTCTTGACGTAAGCAACAGTTTCTTTGAAGAAATGCACGGAACGTTTTCCTAGAATTTTATTAGCGGAACGAATCGAAAATCACAATATAGTAGTTTTTTTAAAACTGTTTATAGAATTGCTGCAATTTTCAGAAAATGTTTAAAGTGTAAGAATAAAGTTTCGAAGTTTGTGATTTCGTAAATTTTTTTTGTAATGTCCTTCAGAAGATCAGAACTGCCTCTACAGACGCTAAACAATATATACTGGTTATCTGATCGAAAAGTTATTCGGAAGTTAATAATTAATTCTCCACTGTTTTATATTGAAAAAATTGCTGTGAATTTTATGTAATTATTTGAATTTCATTAAGAAACTGTCTGGTCGAACATTTACTAGAAATCTTCCCCTGACGAAACTCAGTCGTAATATAAACTCATCACATTATATTTTTAGGGTACAAGAATTTTGAAATGTATATAAAAACACGAGTAGCACCAGGCGCACAATGATTTCAATTTTGGTCCATCGGGTCAGAATTTTCAGATATTTTGATGTTTAAGAATTTTAAGATATGCTTATTTTCAAGTCGAAAAAACACTTTTTAGTGATTTGGTCCATGGCGTTACATTGGTACTTGCTGTGACCTCTAAGTTAACTTTTGAATTTTATCAATAAGATTTATCTCCTTTGAGATATACTAGTTTAAAATATAAAATATGAGTCTAAATTAATGGCAAATGTAATGTTAAGTTTGTCGATAGCGTTAATACTCGATGTATTTTTCAAAGTATATAGACCACTTTAGCCCTGCGATTTGACAGGACGCATATTTGTATAATTCAATAAATTATTCTCTCTCAGTCTTCCTTTTTCACCATCGTCCTCAATAAAATTATTCGGAAGAAAATAAATATATTGACAAAACTCAAATGTACAAAGTCTGGGACCGAATCGCAAACAAGTATTTTTAATCTTGAAAATATGCACATCTCAAAATGCTTAAAGATTAACATGTTTGAATATCTGAATGTAATGAACCAAGACTGAGGTCATGTGCATTTTTGCGGATCAAACTGCATATATACATGCGCAGATGAAGTAGTTTAGCGTATCGCACAAGATCATTGCCAAAGAAAGTAGGGGAAACCCGGGCAAGATCGTCGTAGCGGGCAAGACGGACACCCCCCATTATTTCTGATATCGCTGTTTTGAAAATTCCCAAATAAATTAAGTATATTGTGTCTCACGGTCATCAAAGTTTCAGTAGGTGCGCGCTGCTCGAGGCAATAACATCGCCTAGAAATCAAAACATTGATTTTAGTCTGTGAGCTTACGATTTTATTAAGGTAAGATAGTGAACTTATTTTGTACACAGATGGTAAAATTAATTCAAAAATAGTATCAGGCTATTTATAGATATTTAAAGAAAATAACGTTTTACTTTTAATATAAATTATTTTTTACTAATTTTATCAAAAAAAAGTCATTTTATCCATCCCGGGCAAGACGGTCACCCTGTCCGGCAGATTGGATTCAGTGCAATGAATGTAAAAAGTGGGCGTATGAAAACTGTACGTCATACTAAGGACACGGCAGTTATTTTTGTGTAGAATGCGACGATTAATGTTTAATTATAAAATTTATAGTTCACAATCGCATTTTGAAAATTTTTAAAATTAACAAATTTTTGTTACACTTTATTGTTAATGGTTTTCAACAAAAATTTATTTGTTAATATATTTTTTGTTTATAGTTCATGTTTAAAAATATAAATATGATCAAAGCTGCTTATTTAGCCAATTTTTATTGATTTTTCCCGAGGGTGTCCGTCTTGCCCGGCGATTACTGAAGACCTCAAAATTTCAAAAGTTTTTCAAAAATTTTTTATTATATGTTTAAGCAACAATTCATCCCTATGGTTGCATGAGGTTATTTATTTTGATGTCTACTTTAGAAAAAAATTTTAATTGATTATATTTTTCTTTCTTGAATTTATTTTTTATTCGATTTTTCTTAAGGGATCCGTCTTGCCCGGGTCTCCCCTATCTTGAAAAAACTGTAGAATGCATTGCTGTTAAAATGTCTTGAACATTAAAAAGTAAACTTTTCTAGGTAAGCAGCAGCCGACTGGATGCAGCTTATCTTTCCAATTACTTGGTAATTGACTCACCTTAAAGTGTCGCGGCCTTCAAACCAGCGAGATAACTCCCGAGTCCGAAGATGCAATTCAATTTCAGATGAAGATTTTTCGTGAATTGGCAATTAGGCTTATTGGTAATTAGAGTTTTCGCGAGAATCAGATTTACTATATAAATGCACGAATGCAATCCTGCATAAATAGATTGTATAATATATATTAGTTTTGTCAAATTGAATAGGATTACTTAAAGGAGCGATGTCGAAATTGATCATCTCGTTGAAATTTGCAGTTGTTAATTTGAAATCTGTACTATGCAGCCGCCTTGACCACGAAACGCAATAATCTGCGATTCAATGTAATAGAGTTCAGCGGTTGAGAATTATGGCTAAATAGCATCGTTTTGACGGCGCAATTGGATTGCTGTGGATTGAATAGGCTTTCCAATAATTTTCAGGCGAATTTAGATAATGAAGACCGCGCCGATCAAGAACACAACAGCCTGGCGCGCTTTATCCATACTACTCCAGCGCGCCGCCTTCTTCACTTTCCTTTCGTGTGTGTTAAGGATCGAACGTGTTACGAGTCCCCTGTAGTAGAAATTTCTAGAAATTGTTTGAAAGGTGGGAAAACCAAAGAAAGATTCGAAGGAAAAGAAAGATAAATTACGAGTGCTACTAAAAAAGGTAGAAAAAATAAATAAAAAAGTTGAAAAATTACAAGATTTAGAAGAAAAAGAAAATGAGAATCTTACAAAAGAAGAGAATCCAACTTTAAAACAGGAGAGTTCTGAGATTTTGAAAAAAGAAAAACCGGTAGATAAAAAAGAGCAGCATGAAAAAATCGAAAAAGATGATTTAGGAGAGGATTTTCTATCTATTGTGAGTATATTTCTGGGTTATAAGTTTGTGTGATTTTTTTAGAATCAATTCGCATAGTTAAAAATATAGTTCAAAAAACAATTTAAAATAATAATTTTTTGAAAAAAGATATTTATGTTTACTGTGTGGTAAGACAAGATGTAAAAAATTGATGCTTGCTATTGCGATAAGATTAAGAAACAAGTTCGAGCTTGCTTGTGCGGCAAGACAAGAATTAAAATTTTTTGACGGTAAATGAATGTCATGAAAATGAAAATTTTGACTTTTTACAAAATTGATAATCGAAGACAAAAATGAAATAATATCTGTAATAGAATAAAAATAAAGATGTCGGATTAAGAGTTTGCTCGTGTGGCAAAACAAAAGCAAGTTCCGATTTTTTTCTACTTTGACCGTTAGAGTTTTGTTTTCAAAATCGCTGATGCACAAATCTTTTCTTTTTTGTAGCTGGGTTCGGTCTGACTGAGAGTGGTGGTGTACAATTATCAGTGAAGCAGAAATTAAAAAAGCGTTGGTGCTTTTTATGCAAAAATGCAATTAAAAAAGCGGATTATGATAAAATTAACAATAAATATGATTGCCCAGACGGCAAAGATAATTAGAAAGTACTCATAAAGAGTTCATGAACAGTATCATTTTGAACTCTTTTTTGAGAATTCAAAATTTGTTCAAGATATGTCACTAAAGCTAAGTTCAATAAAAGTTCTTAAA
>JAWWEM010045974.1:0-12659 GCA_035582935.1 Ormyrus thymus
CAATTTTAGTTTCACGGGGTTTTGCATTAGGTTTCATTGTAGAAAAATCCCGGAAACACACATAAGGGATATTTATATATATATACATCCGGACATTTTTTAAAAATTACTTTTTTGGACTCTGAACCAAAAAATGTGCTGCTACGTCCAAATATAAGATTCGAAAAATCTCACTGTTCCAAAGCTTTCTCTATGACAAAGCAATATATCCCAACAACCATATAACCTGAATAACCCAATGCCCCGAAGTTATTTTCAGAAAACAAAAAACTTCATCAACGCTACACGCTATCGACAGCTAGACAAAGTACTCTGACCCTTAAATCAACGTCCCATGTCGCATACATAACAGATAGGGAAACTAAGCCCTAAAGCTACCATCCACACGCACTTTTTACAACAGACAAATCAATAAATTTAAATCTCAAGCTGCTTATAGAACATTTCACTTTGTCTTTTGATAAAACGTTTTTATTTTTTGATCAATTCCGTTTCGGTTTTCGTACCCTTTTATCTTCAAAAGATGGTTAGGCTGTTTAGTTTATTTGGTTATCGAGTTATATTTTTCCATTTTTGCTGAAGTAATTTTATCTAATATTGTATGCGTCGTTACGCGAATGAAGTTCAAGACCGAGCAAGGAAAAGAAAAAGTGGACGACGGAACTCACGATGCAGTTTCGGTGCATACGAGCGGTCCACGTATCTCCCTGCATAGTAGTTACCTTTCGCGAATCATCTACGGATGACGTCATCCGTGACAGCTTATAAGTCAATTTTTAAGGGGATGTCGGACTAAAAATTGACGGTCACAATACAATGTGTATTTTTCGCGATTAAAACAATTTATGGCATTTTCGACCACGGAATGCTAGGTTAGCGAGGTAGCTGCCATCATAAGAAACAGAAAGGTAACATAATAATTTATGAAAAACAAAAATTCGAGTTAAAAGTTGTGAAATACGACGCGAGGTGAGTGACGAGGTTTGACGAAAGATACACATAAGCCACATGAGCCGTGCTGTAAAGTTACGCGTATTGTGACGAACCTGTCCGAGATCCCCTTAAGGTGTTCGGAGTTTCTTAAATAATTAGGAAATTTTCTAGTTCATACAAGGTGGGCCATTTCAAATGACCATTTTAAAATTCTCCCAAAATAATCGGTAAAAAATAGTTTCCTACAAAAGTTGTTTGCGACAAGGGGGGGGGGGAATTTCTCTTCTCTTAGATTTGACCTTGAAATCAGTTTTTAAAGTTTTTTGAAGATCAAAGTGAGTTCTTTTTAGATGGGAACCCCTATTTTTGATACCGGATCCTGAAAGAGCGGGAAATTTTACGTCCAAAATGGTATTTGTCGATTTTTTTGAATGACCTTTAGAAGGTCAAACCGAGGTTAAATATTGAAAATTCGCTCGAAAATCGTTTCCTTTAAGCTTTTGAGGAGAAGGAGGGGAAGGGGGGGTAAGGTTAATTCGGTCAAAAAGGCATGTTTATAAGAAATTTTTTTTGGCAATACGCATAGTGTTCATTTATTCAGTCAATTTCCACATAATAATGCATCATTTGCATAATATTTGCCTAAATTTTCATTGCAAAACATTGAACATTGAGCGAGTGACAGTAAATCTCCCAAGGCGCCCCGACAAAAAGGTTAACAAATAATGCAATTGTTAAAGGAGATGATTCTCCAGGTAACTACGGGAGGATTCTTTTTCCGATTTTTCAGTTTTTCGTAGGACTTGGAAAACAAAACACCGATTTTTGCTACAAAATCGGCTAATTTGTTATTGTAAAATTAATAATTATAAAAAAAACAAAGAAGCTCCTAATGTTAACTCGAGAAACATCTACTTTAACAAATGCATTTTGATTTTTTATTTCAAATGATTCTGTGGCACCTTATGATGTATACCGCAAAACATTTTTTTTGTGGCGTCTCTGAAGATTCACTGTCACTCGCTCAATTTTCAATATTTTTTTATCTTATTTAACGTCGACTTTTACGCTACCTTAAGGCTTGCCAAATCGCAATGGGACAAACGGCTTATGAAGGTGACTGCCGAACCACCTGAGCTTTGATATTATTATACACTTGTAAATAAATACAGTAGTGTGTCAATGTTAGTTTTGCTGGAAGCCGTGATTGAACCAGAGACTTTCTGGTTAAAGGACGGGTACTCTATCAACTGAGCCATCGCTGCTCTAATTTTCAATATTTTGCAATAAAAATTTAGAAAAATATTGTTCAATGATGCATTATTATGTGGAAATTGACTGAATAAATTAACACTATCTGTATTGCCAATAAAATAAATTCTTAAGAGCATGCCTTTTTTTCACCAAATCAACCGCCCTCCCCCCCCCTCCAAGCATTGTGGGCGAGTAAATATTCCAAGGTTATTTAAAGGTCAGAAAGATTTTTTTTAAATCGGAACCGTTATTTTTGGCACCGGATCCTCAAAGAGCGAGATATTTTAAGCCCAAAATGATACTTTTCAATTTTTTAAAATGACATTTGGAAGTTCAAATCAAGGTGAAATGTCGAAAATTCGCTCAGGAGCCATATTTTTTTATTTTTACGGATTGATCAGAGTGATTTTTTAAATGAAAAAATCACTCACTTACATCCTAAATTTTACTTTAGCGTTACCCAGAAACAACTTCACGGACGTAAGTAGGTTGCAATGGACGTGGAAGTAGGCTTCCATAATGAGTTGATTTTCCGAAAATTTTAGGTGGGATAGGCTCTGGTGGGCTCACGTTAAATAAACATTCCAAAGGAAACAGAACTTACTACGACCACTTTGTTATTTCTAGGTAACGCTGAAGAAAGATTTACGATAAAAGTGAGGTTTTTCATTTTAAAAATTTCTTAGACCTTCAAATAATCATAAAAATTGACCTCAATCCTTAAAAATTAAAAAAATGGCTTCTTAGCGAATTTTTGATATTCCACCTTCATTTGATCTTCTAAAGCTCATTTTAAGAAATTAACAAGTATCATTTTGTGCGTAAAATATCCCGCTCTTTCAGGATCTGGTGTCAAAACTAGAGGTTCTCATTTAAAAAAATCACTCTGACCTTTAAATAACCTTGATTTTCTGACCATTTTTTGAGTTTAGAAAAAAAATGTGATGACGAGGGCCAATTTTGAATTCGTATTCGAATTCTGCGCTCAAAAATACATATAGATAAGTTGGTATAGTATCAGGCGCACGACATTTTTGTTGTGAACCTGTGTAATCTTTCAAATAGGTTTTCTATCTACTTTATTATAAAATTATATGGACTTATTACGAAATAAAAAAAATTTTGAATGAAGGAATGAAGTAAAATAATGTTGAACTAAAATTTGTAGAATACGATACTTGCTAAAAGATTTGCTACGCAGGCTTAACTAGCAGAACGCACTATGAAACATAAATACATTTGTGCAGTATAATTTTACCTACTTTTTAAAAAATCTCATTCATACAGCAATCATACATAGGGAAGCATAATTTTCTTCTTAATTTCATTTCATAAAAGTGATCTTACCTTTCCTTCCCGAATAAAACGCCCACCAGTCAAATTAAGAGCTTCAATAGCTGGAGCACGTTCAGTGACTCGATTCAGAAGGTTCTAAAGTACAAAATATAGAAATTAATAGTATCTTAATCAATATAGTTAAATTATTAATAAAGTTTAATGAATAAATATTTGAAGTATTTGAAAAACCTTTGTAGCTTCTAATTCTTGCGCTTTGGTTTGCACTGGAGCTAAACTTTCCAGTTTGTCGTAACTCTCATCGACAAAATTAACTTCGTTTTGATAAGAAGTTTGATATTGTTGTGCTAGCCCATATGCGGTTTCAGCGTTACGAAGTCTTTCCACAAGTTCTCCACAAATGTTCGTCCATCTGGCGTTCAACTTGTTAATTTCTAAATCAAGTCTATCCATATCTCCGTGAGATCCTCGATGATTTGGTCGAGACTTTTCAACTACTCGCCTAGCATTATGAGCATCTTCGTTAAGCTGATCAATATGCATTTGTTGTTGAGAAATAGCAGTTTGAAGAACCATTAAGTTATCAAGAATATTCTGCAAACCACTAATTTCAGAAGGAAGCTCATCAAAGGAGGCCAATTTAATTTCGAATTCAGATATGGCTGCTGTATTGTCTTCAATACCATTAAGGACAATTTCAATGTATTTTAATCGCTCAATATACAAGTTACTTAAATTCCAAATAAGGTTCCATTTGGTCATAATGTTATCCAGTTTGTTTTTCATTTGAGGAGTCTTCAGAGTGATACCACGGAAAGTCTGCTGTACTTGTTCGACATCTGGTACTAAGCGTTGAAGATTCTGCTCGAAATCTTTTTGTTCAAGTACAAGATGCTCTACGCTATCAAGATCTCGTGGTAGTGGTGCGATAATGCGCATATTTATGATGCGCTCAGCTTCATCTAGAGTTTGCTCGAGTGACAAAATTTGATCATTGAAAATGCGCCCTGCGTGCCTTGATTCTTCCTCAGCTTTTGCACGTTTCTCAAAATCATCAAAAAGTCGATTCACCTCAGCCATTTCGCGTCTTAATCTTCGCAGTTGCGGATCTGAAGGATCACCCTCAGCTAATAGTTTATCTGCGTCTTCATTTAAGGCTTTTCTAATAGCGGTACGTTGATCTTGACCCATGTCCAAAAACTGTTGTAGGCTCCAATCTTTTACCACCTGTTTAAAAAAATTAAGATTATATTCAATAAGTTCCTTTTTTATAATTAATAATTAATATTTTTTTAAACAAAAAAATAGTAACCTTAATCGTGGCAAAAATCATATTTTGTCTTAAACGCAGTTGCTTCCGTTGCCAGAGGGCTACACTCCTCTCATATTGCCTTCTCAATTTTTCAACAGCATCAAGTGCGTCTTTATCTGGTGGCAGAAGAGAAAAGCATACACCAGGCACTGGTGACTCAATCCCTTGAGAGTTCTTAACCCTCCACTTTATTCTACCAGAATTATCGTATAAAGTGCACTCTTCATTCTTTTCGATAGCCATCTAAAAAAGGAAAAAATTTAAAGATTGATTTGGCCCTGTACTTTGTGCTGCAGAAATTTTTTATCGTTACACTCACATTAACTTGCTTGTAAGTACAAATGCAATTAATTTGTAAAGGTCGAGTAATAGGCTGCCTACGTTGCTTCATGGGAACAATATCCTTTGCTTGTTCGACTAATATATGAATGTGATCGCCGTAGTTATTTAGCTCCTCTCTGAGTTCTTGCATGCCTTTAAGAAGGCGTTCTCCTTGATCTAAACTAAATTCAGATTGAGAATAAATTGTATTTAAGACTTCGTCCTTTTTAGAAATCCATTGCTCTGCTTGATATATTTCCTTGAAGAATTGTTGGCTTTGAGAAGCGTGTTTCAAGTGAACTTCCAAACAAAGTGTCAATTGAAGTAACCAAGCCCACTGACTCTGCATTGCCGACATGTAAGCTTCGATAGTTTTAGATGCGGGATGGTTTTGTAAAACCAAACTATCACCTCGATCTTGCACAGCCGAAAATTGAATCTCGCGCTTTTCTAAGTCACTCATTAATGACTAGAAATGATTTAAGAAAATTTAAGTATTAATTCTCATTAAATTAAATTAAAATAAAAAGTCAACAAATAAGATATTTTTATTTAAGAACACAGCAAGATCTTTACCTCAACACCGGAACCATAAGTTTGCTTGGAAAACATGAATATCGATGAATAAATTAATTAATGGAACAATTACGTGGAAGTTTAAGGAAATGTTATTAGGAAGTTAATAAAGACAATATACTAGTTACCTCGTAGTATTGCTCGACAATGTGAATCTTAAGATTTTTGTCACTCCAGTCCCGTGTCAGCTCGATCTCTTCTTTACCATTTAACCAAACTAGTTCACCCGTAGCTGATTGAGTAAAGTCATGAAGTGTCTCGAGATCAGACATACGCTTATTTGAGGTAGTGACAACCTCCGTGTAGATTTTTTGGAGTTGCGTAAGATGTTGATTATACAGGGTAAGTTCTTCGCCATGAAAATTGCTCTTAGCTTGAACACACTTCTCCACCTTCATATGGAATTGTTCAATGCTCTTATGCTCGCGTTGGTGAAGCTCAAGCTCTGTCTGAACGCCTGGCAGATCTGAACCGTAGTCTGCCTCATTAATCTGTTTCAGTTTATTTTTGCACCAGTCAATGCAATCATGAAGAGTTCGGAAATATGGATTCGTATCAACAAGTCGGGTCTCGTGGACGGTTGTTCGATGTTTAGTAACGACGCGTTCTTCCATCGGAAAAGACACTACTGAAAGTGGTTGTACCAGTCGCTTATGCAGTTGTGAACGTAGAGCCACCCATCGCTGGTGAAGCTTCTGCACTCTAAAATATAGCACGATTAATTAATTATTTAAGAAACCAATCGTATTATTCTGCATGAGTTTTGCTAAACGCACCTTTTGTGCAGCTCAGCTGCCTGGCTGTACTTGCCCTCCGTTAGAGTGTGCACGTCGGCAAAAATGTTTTGAATCTGAGTTTCAGTATTGCGAGTATCTTGTTCAAGTACATCAACTATATGTTTAGCATCTAGGGGATGCATGCGATCAAGACGACGAGCCTCATCCTCAACTCGCCGTTCCAGTTCCTCTAGCCTGTTGTCGGTCGACTTCATTTCACGATGTACCTTCTCAGCGAGCCTCTGGAGTCGTTCAAGCCTAGTATTTAAATCAAAATTGATTGAAACTATTAATTATTAGTATTTATATTATTATTCGTACGCAAATGGGCAGAGATTTATGTTACCGTTTGATCTCGTCTATGATGGCTTGATCCTTTTCTTGATGTAACGTTATTAAACGGTTCCAGTTTTTTTCGATGACATCAATATGAAGTTCTTGCTCGATGTCAATTTCACCAACGCTCTCAAAATACTTGTGCAAATCGCGGAAAGTGTCCGCGAGTCGTTGCTTGTCACGGTAACGTGGCGGTACCTCATCGTTCTTGAATTTGGCACTGTCTGTCGCTAGTTTTTTCATTTCGATGAGAGTAGGTGGAAAATAGTGGTCCTGCACCATAGACATTTTTTCGCGCATCCAAAGATGTAAGCTACTAGCGAGTTCGCGGTATTCACTCAGGCGTCGCTGCGCTTCAGCATCATATAAAGGATGAATGGCTGGTGGCTCAGGAAATACATCGTACAACGAAGATATGTAAGTTATTAGAGATTTTTCATCCGGTTCAGGAGTGTCAACATCTGGAAATAATAAATTGAGAGTTAATAAATTAAAAATGAATTTAAAATATATTTTAAAAATTTTTTATGATTTCGATATAATTTCTAAAGTGTAAAAAGCATCTTTCTTACTCATTTATTATAATGTACTTATTACTACTTATTTATTATAATTTTTCTACATTTTAATACCTAATTTTGTATATTTCTAACTTCTACCTACGTTCATCCATCAACACTTACATTGTTCTGTATTTGTTTACAGTAACAAATATAAAGCAGAAAAAATCGATAGACAATATCAGTACAACTAATTTCATATTAAGTGGGAGCGCTCTATATAAATACAAATAATTTCATATCAAGGGGCGTGGCGACTACAACCTTATATACATATAACTCGCTATTTTTCAAATACGGCTATTTAATTCGCATCTTATACTAATTTATATTCACAATATGATTGCGTAAACACCTTTGTCTAAGGCTGCTTAAGGTCATGTAGTGAAAAAAGTTCTAAATATCAATTATCGTTACTTGATTTTTTGACTATACTTTATCCAAAACGTAGAAAAAATTTTTTCTAGCTCAGGCATGAAATGGCCCTTATTTCACGCTAAAAACACTTCAAACATTTGACAAAATTGTTTGTTCGAGCGGAGAAAAGATATTTTTCCCCGCCTTCGACGGGGCTTACCAGGGGAAAAAATCACTTTTTGTAACACGCAAACGATTTTCGCGTTTTTCGTATCTATTAATCGGAACTAAAGTGACTCTTTTTTGATCGACGGGCAAAAAAGTTATTTTTTTTGTAGAAATACGTGAAATAGTCAATACCTTTTGTTTCACCAAGTTCTTTTAATTTGTTTTCAGTTTCGTTTTTGGCATCTAATTTAAATTTTATGCGTAAGTCCGTAAACGGAATACAGAGATTGGAACTGTAGAGATTGTTGGTAGCAGTTTTAGATAGTTGCTCTGCTTGTTCGTTCCCACTGATTCCTATATGCGCTGGGATCCATATTAGTTTGATTTTGCTGGTATTCGTGGTTAATTTAGAAAATTCGATTGTTTTTTTTTTTAATTTCGAAAATATATGAGTTTGTTTTGATATTGAAGTTTAAGTTTTTTAATTTTTCATAGATGCTAAGGAAATCAGTGAGAATGATAACATTTTTTTCAGTGTTTTGTAGAGCTATGTCGAGTGCGTCATTTAGGGCAACACTTTCAGCTGTATAGATTGACGCAAGATTATTTATACTTTTTTGTCTTATTACATTTAAAATATTTGATAGGCATGCTGTGCCAACAAATTTAGCATTTAAGATTTTGCTACCATCTGTATAAATGGAAATTTAGTTAGTTTACTTTTCTTGCTCAATAAATTTGTCGAGTAAATCGTTTGGATTTTGGCTTTTTTTAAGAATTTTGCCAAATTCGGTGTCTATATCGATGTTAGAAACGAAAGTGTCATAATCTGCGAGAAAGATATTGTAATGGGATTTTATTTGAAAGGTTTAACTTAAGAGTAAAATTTCGTTGACGCAGTTTAGTAGCAAGCTTTTTCTTTTAATTTTTTAAAATAATTGATACGTTTTATTTATTAGATTATTTATTGCTAAATTTGTGTTACATAGAATTTTTGATAGGTAACTTAGGCAAAGAAATTTAGTTCTGTCTTTTATGTACATTAATTTTGATTCCGCTATAAGGATGTTGATAGGGGTGCTGATTATATAGCCTGCTGATTAATGCAAGACGTATCGCAGCATATTGAATGCGTTCAAGTTTGGCTATTTCACTTGCACCTTTTGGAAAATATACAAAGGAAGCGAAGTCTATAATTGACCTTACATAAGATTTGTATATAGTAAAAAGAGTGCATGGATCGGCACTCCACCACGTACCTCTTACAAATTTTATAATATTGAGAGCTTTGAAACATTTGTTTTTAACGATTTCTACCTGACGTCGAAAAGTTAGTCTGTAATTAAATATTACCCCAAGGTATTGCGCAGATTCTTGCGATGTAATTGTAAGGTCATCTACTCTGATAGTTACATTTCCTGGTTTATAACCTTGATTATTAAAATGCATTAGAACAGTTTTATCAGGCGAAATTTCCAGTCCGATGTCATAGAGGTTTCTTTTGAGTGTTTGAAGGCTTTTTCCCGTGATAGATATGCAAGATTTTAACGATTCTTTTTAACGAGAATCATGATATCGTCAGCGTACATTTAGACAGTGACCGATTCGGGAAGGTTTTTCGTTATATTAGCTATATAGGTTGAACAGTAGTGGACTGAGAGAACCTCCTTGTGGTACGCCTTTGTGTACGTTTCTCTGTGTAAATTTGTGTTAATATGTGTGTAGATTAATCTTTCGTAATTTCGAAATTTTACCATTTTAACAATTTCAATCGGGATATGTAAATCTGCTAGAGTTTGAAGCAGAATTTCACAATTTACATTATCGTACGCGCTAGCAATGTCTGTGTATGTAGCAAGGATGTGTTGATTATTTTTAAAACCTTCTTCAATATTGAATGTAAGTTGTATGAGATTATCATTGCAAGATTGACCTTTTCAGAAGCCTGATTGAGAAATAGGTAAAAGGTTGTTGCTCTCTAACCACCATTGTAAAAGATTTTTTATTAAAATTTCGAAGAGTTTACAAGCACATGAAGTAATAGGTCGAAAATTTTCGCTATCAGGTTTCTTAGTAAATAATACAAAGCAATTTTTCCAATCTGGGGGAAATTCGCCTTTTTTATAAATTTCGTTATAGATATCTAAAAGGATCAACTTATACTTGATGAGTAATTCTTTAAGAATTTCGTAATCAATTCCATCAAGAAGAAGAATGGAGATGAACTATTATCTCCAGAATTGAGTGCGATGTTAAGTTCCGAAAATTGGAAGAGGTTACTAAGAAAATTATTTTTTTTTTCACTTGGGAGTCCAATCAGGATTGGAGGCTACCCACGAAGGACTAATTTTATTGAGTGCAATTTTAACCTTGTCTATGTTTGTATCGTCAATTGTGCTGGGAGATTTTACTTTTACATATTTATTTTTAAAAATTTTCATGGTATTCCAAACGTATGTAGGGTTGGTTGTGAAGTCGATTTTTTCGACGAACTTTAGGAAGCTTCCTCTTTTTAAAAAAGTTTTTTTTGCGATTGCAACTTGTTTTTTGTAATTGATATAATCTTCTTGTTTTTTAGAAAAAAGCCATTTTTTGAAAGCTGATTTACGAAGTCTGGAAGCTTTATCGCATTCGGCGTCCCACCATATAACGGGGTTTGAACTTTTAGACGTGTTTTTTTTTAGATTTCTGAGGGGTATTGGAAGTAATAGCATTACTAATCAAATGTATAAAAAATTTGTATTTTCCGATAGTAGGCAAATTGCAAAATGAACTTTCAAAAAAATTTCCGTAACTGTCGTCTAGCGTATTTTTAAAACCTTCCCAATCTGTTCTTTTTGTTTTAATTTTAAATGATTTTTTCTATAGATAGTTTTGTTAACACTAAGATTAATTAGTATCGAATAATGGTCTGAGCCATGTGTTTCGTCATATTGTACAGTGTTAATTTTGTCTACTAGATTCATATTGGAGAGAATTAGAGCAAGATTTGATTTTTCACCAGTATTGACGTTAATTCTACTTTCGGTTGTAGTATTATGAATAAATAAGTCTTTTTTCTCAATGGAGTTTAAGAGATGTATATTGTTGGTATTGTTTTGTTTACCATTCCAGAATTGATGATGGGCATTAAATCCCCGGTGAATATGCAGTGTGAGTCGTCTTCGATGTAATCCATGATATTATCCCAGTCTGTTTGAGTAGGGTTGCCTCTCGGTGGTCTATAACAAGCGAAAATGTCCAACACTGGAGAAGTATTTACAATTTTGATTCCAAAAGTTTCAAAGTTGATATTGAGATTTTTAATTTGGATCGGTTTAGCTTTTAAGTGATTTTTAACAAGGAATAAAATTTCACCACCAATGTTGTCTGATCTGTCTTTGTGAAACGCTGTAAATCTAGGTGCTTTTAGATCTTGTATTGTATTGTTAGGTGGTAGCGGTTGAAGACACGATTTGACACAAATGAATATATCTATAACTTGTATAATTTTTTGTAGTTCGTGTTTGCGTTGATTTATACTGCATGCCTTCCAGAAGAGAATTTGGAGATCCTTAGTGTATATAAACATGATTTTAAAAATTTTTTTCTTTAATTTGCTTGACAATCGATATCTATATTTGTTCTCTTCGGAGAAAAATTGGTTGAAAAATTCAGATGTACCGCTGTCTGAGGATTCTTCCGTGTGTACTTGATTAATTTTGTTTTTAATTTTAGTTAGTTTACTTTTTGTGGTCTTGCTTTTTATGATAGGGTAGGCTTTTTCAATAATGGTTTTGATGGTCAATGTGTCTGTGACAATTCTTTTGGCTTCGGCTATGATATCCATTTTATTGTCGTAATTTTTTATGAAGTTGACAAAGGTAGAGAAGTCAATTGGAAAGTTATTTTCTTTATTGAATATTACCGATATTGGTTGTAGCGATTCAAGTAGAGCAGAGTTTTTAATTTGATTTTTTTTTCTATAATTTCTTCTGTTAGTTTTCTTTTGTTCAAGTTTCTTCGTTCTACTTTAGTTTGTTTGTAGGGTTTGGTAAATATTTCATCTTTAAGATCTTCATATACTACAGTTTGTTCCATTTCAATATTTGCTGTGGCTTGTGACGTTGAACTAGTAGTGGAAAAGGCTCTTTTATTTTGTACTACGTTACTATCTAGAGGGTTTGAATTTGTAGGACTAGTATGCGAGACTTTTAATGGATCATCGTCTTTGTTTACTTGTGTGTCTTCTAGTATCAGAGAGTCTTCATTGTTGGAATTTCTTTCTTGTTGTAGTAAACTTAGATTATAACGTGGACATTGTTTGGATACATGTCCAGATTCATGACACAGGTAACATTGAGAAGATTCGGTTGTAAAATATATCCAATAGTTAGTTTCGTCAAAATTAATTTGTGAACTTTGTGGGAGTTTACATTCGTCTTCTTCTTTGATATATAATTGTCGGCGGAGAGAAAGGACATGGGTTCTACCTGATTTTGTAAAGCTTGCTCTTAAGTCACTAATTTGCAATTTGCGATTTCATTTAAATTTTGAAATTTATTATACTGTTTTCTCGCCTTTTATATTAAAGTTTAAAGAAAAAAAACAGTCTGTGCGTCTTTTTTATTACACTTCGTAAAAAGACGTATTGACATAGTAACTTAAATTCTAATTTTCCATGTAAATCATTCATTTGATTGATTTGGCAATGATTTAAAGAAATTATCTTAACTTTTACTTTAAAATTAAGATTCTTCACTGTAAAAGAAAAAAACTGCACTTTATTCT
>JAWWEM010045996.1:0-12656 GCA_035582935.1 Ormyrus thymus
TATAAATTGAACAAATTTTTTTCACGTGGGCGTGATCAGCGATCCTGAAAACCCTTGTCATCATTGATTTTCCAAAACAAACCAAAAGTCTTGGTTTTCATTCGGAACGGACGCCATATTGGATCCGCCATCTTGAATTTCGTGATTTTGACATCAGAATCGTGCTCAAAAAAATCTGCATTTTTTTGTTTTTTGTTAAAAAACAATAGTTAAACAATTTTTTTCGAAAATTCTGACTACACCATTCAAAAGAGCGACCTCAAAAACATAAAGGTGTAATATTTTAATCGATATTTAGTTGGAGTAATGGAATAGTTTTCTAAATTGCGCGGGGGAAAAACGCGTTTTTATAAATCGGTCCCTTATAAACACTATCCTATGCTAAGAAGCCGCGAGTGTCGAGACCCAGCAGGTGATTTCTACAACTTATAAGCTAGAAGAAAGAAAGCCCGCTTTCAGCGTAATTATTGCAGCGAAACACCTGCAGATATAGTCCGGCTGTAAACCATAGCAACACTGAATCGAAATTTGTTTAGAATTCGAGGATGGTTATCCTTTTTAAGACTCAGGTAAGCGCACGAAGCGGGAACGTTTCGAAAGTTCGAATTTTGGTTTTCCCTACGTTAAACACGGTGAAGAAGACGGGGCAATTAGCTTTGTTCTTTCGGGGGTAGAAAAGTATAAATTTCCCTGCTTTGCAGCAGCAGTATCATTCTGTTGTCTGTGCCAGTTCTGCGTGAGTGTTCAAAGTCCATTCTCGTTAAAGTTATAATGGATCAAGGCGAAGCTCGTGAATCTGCGCAGTACCACCCGATGTGATAGCCGATGAAGAAGATCTCTACGGAAAATGTCCGTCGAAGCGCTGGAGCGCGAGTTCCGATTTTTACTGTCGCAGACAGGATGTCGCGTGATTGCGAGATTATTCTCGCGCGGCATTTTCAACAACGATCGAGTAATAATTCAGGTGGACAGATCTTTAATTCGTCATCGAATGCACAGGTTCGCAGTCGTTGAAAACATAATGGCAGAGTGTGAACATCAAGGTAAGTTTATTTTTCCTTCTTATAAAATCCCCACGCGAGATTCGATTGGTTTTCGAGTATTTATCGATCGCGAGACAAGTATATCAAATTCTCGCTTAATTTTATCGAATTATAAAAGTTGAAGTCAAATTCCTGGATATCGATTGATAGCCAGGCGCATTTTTATTGCTTGATTGTTTAACTATAAAACTACAGCTGTTTTAACTTACTCCATTCTCTTTCTATTTGTTATCTATAGTTACCTGCTTTGCTTACCTAAGTAAGTAAATATTGCTTAATAAATTGAAGTAAAATTTACTTACTGCACTAGTAAATTTTATATAATTACGTTACTTAACTATTTTAACAAGATTTACGTATAATTTCGGTACATTTTACTAGCGATTTTTCTCCGTGTAGTTTTAAAGAATTGATAATACCCTGGTAGAAATCTCAATCCATTTTTAATTAAGCTGTATTTAAATAATAAACTTTTTTTGCAGCAAGAAG
Organism: Ormyrus thymus; assembly: GCA_035582935.1. NCBI lineage: Eukaryota > Metazoa > Arthropoda > Insecta > Hymenoptera > Ormyridae > Ormyrus > Ormyrus thymus. Next base: position 1,533 of record JAWWEM010045996.1, read on the forward strand.
AGATTTACTCGAGGCTGATAGCGTTGAGACGCTGTATATCGGCGACAATGTCAAGCCGATGGAAGAAGAAGAACACCGAGAGGGCAACGTTTCGCCACCCCTCGTGCGTTAAGGCGCTGTTCCCATCATGCGACATGTGGGGTACGCCATTGAAGGTGCTGCGCTCATTGCGCAACAGAGCGCCGATCAGGTTCCTCAAGCAGGCGTTATCGGGGAGGATGTACGCGCTGCACCCATTGCGGAACTGGGTGTCGATCAAGCCCCACAGGCAGGCGCCGCCGGAAAAGCTGTACGCGCGGATGACAACATCGGCGATATGTAGGTGCTTTTACTCTACATGGAGGAGAATTACCAGCGGCCTATCGCTGCTATCAGAAGCGCGCGCAGACATCGCGATGAGGGGATCAGTTTAGCGGAGCGGAGAGAACGTGCGGCATTGCTGCGCAATTTTTATTGGACGGATGGAGTGGATGAATTTCAACACATCTTTGATCATACCAACGAACATGATTTGCGAATTAACGAATGTAAGGTTTTTAAAAAATAATAATATCTTTTTTTTATCTGAATTTTTATTAAACTTCTTTTTTTCTTTTCTTTTTTTTTTAAAGTCATTCGGTGTAGAGTGAACGGTAAAAAGGAGGCACCAGCGAACAATACGTGACCCAAATTAAAGATATACCAAAAGCTGCACAGTTCCGTTGGTATTGCGACATGTGCGAAGACCAATCATCGTTTTTTTATTCATTAGATGTAGAGTCATTGAAAGACCTTCTCGATAGAGCTCGTGATTGTTTTACTGCACCCCCGGAATTGTAATTTGAAAAAAATAAATAAAGTTTTCTTTTTTAAATATTGACTCGTTATTTACAGTTGAAGCTTCCAGCTCATTTGACCTCTCTAGACCCCTCGCCTAAATTCGTCAGCAGCAGCAGCAGTACCACCAGCCGCAGCCGCAGCAGCAGTAGCAGCAGGAGCAGAGACAACAGGAGCAGGCGCATATCGTGCAGACCGGTAAAGAGTACAACGAGAATTATATTTTAAATCCTGCGGGTGATTGTTTCACGATTAGCCGGGAAGGCGCGCGGTACGTTAGAAAATATAAATCACACAGTAGAGAATATATAGTTAAAATAAACAATGCGCCGCTCAATGTTAATCTAGTTTTATGGCTGGAGTGGGTTATCAAAGACCTGCACAACCATTGTACATCTCTTTCTACGAGTGAAAGAGACTTAATTGAACTCGGGATAAAAAGCGATTATTTTGCCCTCGGAGCGGCTGGACTATCGCTTAGGCCGGTTGGCGAGTTTTCTTACACCAATTTATGGAGCTTAATGGTAGGTTTAATGCAAAGCAATGTCGAATTGCGCGTAGACGATAGCTTTGCATTAAACTTTTTATTAGTGAAAATGCCAGTAGGATCAGGCAGACGTAAATTAAACATACGTTAGAGTAGATCTATAATAAATATTCGGAACACGGATAATTTATGTTTACCGCGGGCTATCGTAGTAGGCGCGATGTATTTGAAAGCTAAACAACGTTTGTGCGAGGAGACAAAAAAAGAATGGAAGCTTATCTGCGATAGCCGGCGTTCTTTTCAAAAAACGCGCGTGGAACAGTTGGTGCTGAATACGCGGATAAATATACCTGCCGACGGTTGCGGGCTTGAAGAAATTGCAAAATTTCAGCAATTTTATAGTTCCCGCGAAATCGCGTTAGTAATTTATGATAAAAATTATTTTGGACGGGGTTCTGCAATTTTTTTCGATAGTCGTGAAAAAACTTCAGCCGCGCAAGGGTGTATACACGTGTTGTACGACCCAGAAGCGAAATATTATGATACAATTTTAAATTTAACGGGCGCGGCTGGGTATAATTTTTTGGCACTTACTCCAACAAAGCATGTCGCTATGTTGATCAACATAGGTGTAAAAAAATTTGCCCAGCTTCTTTTTGTTCACGGGTGTGCGAGGCGACCGACAATTTGATAGAATGTCAAAATTGTCATAGAAATTTTTTTGGTCGCCAATGTTTTGAAAAGCACGTAACAGCCGGGAGATAAAAAAAGAACAAGAAACTGTGTGACCTTTTAAAAATGTGCCAGACATGCTGCACGTTGGTACATAAGCATCGCGGGAAACTTGAGTGCGGAATAACTTGGTGTCAGACTTGCAATAAACGTCATCAAGTTAACGACTCTTGTTTCATGCAGCCTATAGACAGTGAATAAAAAGAAACGAAAAAAATTTATTTATTTTCTACGCTTTCGAGACGAGGCAGGATATCGCGTACCGGAATCATTCAACGATGAAAGCGTACGAGCCGAATCTCTGCATCGCGCAGCAAGTATGTACAGACTGTCTTATTGTCGACGATGTTAAACAGAACTGTAATACCTGCGGTATTCGCGAATATATTTTTGGCGAAAATCCTGTAAAGCAGTTAATGGGTATCTGCGTGCGTGAAAAATCCGCTTTTAAACAAATTATTTGTAACGCGCATAACGCTCGCGGTTTCGAAGCGCAATTTATTTTAAAAGAGTTATTCGAGATAGGCATAACACCAGATGTAATTTTAAACGGGCAAAATATTATGAAGCTACAGGTAGGCCGTACTAAATTTATCGACACTTTAAACTATTTTTATATGAAGCTAGCGGCGCTTCCGAAGACTTTCGGATTAAAAGCATCGACGAAAAAGATTATTTTCCCCATTTCTTTAACACTGGGGAAAATCAATCCTACGTAGGACCTATGCCGCGTGCAGAATTTTACGGTGCGGATACAGTGGCGGGATCGGAGAGAGCCGAGTTTTTAAAATGGCACGATGAAAATTTAAATACGGTGATTGATTTCAAAAAAAAAATCGTTGAATATTGCAAGATGGATGTCGGGATTTTAAGACGAAGCTGTTTAGCGTTTCGTAGTATACTTTTAAAACTCGGTAATACCGACTCTATTGAAAGGGCCACGACTATCGCTTCCGTCTGCTCGATCGTATTTAGAAAAAATTTTTTAAAAAATAATATAATCGGTATAGTTTCGCCGAACGAGTACAGACGCGGTAATCATCATTCGCAAAAATCGGTCGAGTGGCTGCTCTATTGCGAACGTAGCGAAGGTCGCGAAATAATACATGCCGGTCGCTCTCGCGAGCATAGGTTACCAGAAGGCTATTTAGTAGACGGATATTTACCGAGTGAGGCGACAAAAGGTACCGTCTACGAGTTCCAAGGGTGTTATTATCACGGATGTCCCAAGTGTTTTAAGATTGGACGCACGAAAACTATGAAATTCGGGAAAAGCTTCAACGAGGTTTACGAAAATACCCTCGCGCGGATGGAAAAAATAAGATCATTTGGCTACCAAACGCGCGAGATCTGGGAATTCGAGTTTGACCGTCTGAAAGATGCTTCCCCGGATATTGCCCGTTTTGTAGAAAAACACCCGTTATCCAGCAAAATAGTTTTAAATCCACGAGATGCGTTTTTTGGCGGGCGAACAGAAAATATTGTTTCATCTTACACTGTCGGCAAAGGAGAAAAAATTAGTTACATCGACATTTGCTCTTTGTATCCCTACATTTGCAAACGCGGTGAATTTCCCTTGGGGCATCCGAGTATATTCGTCGGCGATCAGTGCGTTGCCTTGAACGGCGGCGATGCTGACGATTTGTCGCGCGTAGAGGGGCTCGTCAAATGTAAAATTTTATCTCTGCGAGATTTATTTTTACCAGTGCTTCCGGTAAAAATGCACAACCGATTGATTTTTGTCTTGTGTCGATCTTGTTGCGAAGAAATGCAGAAAGAAGATTGCGCACACGAGCTTCCCGACAAGCGAGAGTTTGAGGGAACGTGGGTTGCCGACGAATTAAGAAAAGCCGTTTCGAAGCCGTTCAGAAAATCTGTTTGCGTATAAAACAGCAAACTTCGGGATGGCCTTCCTGGTGCGAGGACGATGCGACTAAAGAGCGCTATTTGCAGGAATATGCACGCGACGAGGGTATAACGTTAACTCGCGAAGACGTCGCAAAAAACGCGGGGCTACGAGCTGTCGCGAAACTCTGCTTAAATTCCTTTTGGGGTAAATTCGGGCAGCAAAATAACTTAAAACAGACGGCAATTATAAAAAATGCGAAAGAATTTTATAAGCTCCTCACCGATCTCGAAAAAGAGATTATCTCTGTTTTGCCAGTTAACGAAGAAATATTGTATATTAACTGGCAGCACAGAGAAGAGTCTTTATTTTCTGCGCCAAATACAAATATCGTGATTGCCGCTTATACAACCGCGCAGGCTCGTCTAGAGTTTTATAGCTATTTAGAAAACTTCGAGCGAAGAGTCTTGTATTACGATAGAGACTCGTGTATATTAGTCACTCGCGAGCAAGACAGCTACATTCCGCCGTTGGGAAGTCTATTGGGTAACATAACTGACGAATTGAAAGTCTACGGGCCTGATGTGTACATTGAGAGCTTCGTATCCGGAGGCCCAAAGTTTTACGGCTTTTACGTGCGTGTCCCTTCTACAGGTGAGACGTACGAAAGCTGTAAAGTAAAACGTATTACTTTAAATTACGCAAATTCTTTAAAAATTAATTTCGACAGTGAAAAAGAGCTCGTCGAAAATAATTTTAAACCGGAATGCAATGAAGATTGCATCACAATAAATTTTAATGCAATCAGGCGCGTAAACTGTCATACGGTCGGTACACGCGAGGAATTTAAAACGTGCAGCGTAGTTTCAAAAAGGGCCGGTACATTTCGCATGACGTTTCGCTACCGTACGGTTTTAAAAACACGTAATTGTATTTTAAGAAAAAAAAATGTATTATATTGTGAATAATAAAAAATAAAAAAAATGTTTATCGTAAATATGTAATAATAAAAAGAAATTTAAATTTTCACCCTCTTTTCTTTACCATTTCTATTATTCCGCGGGTTACAAGCTGATTGCAGCGTCCCGATTAGCTGATGCTTCGCGGTTATAAGTTAATACCCGCACGCGCTCGCGTTGTAAGCTAAAAACGCGCACCCGCGTTGTAATTTAAAAACGCGCACCCGCGTTGTAAGCTAAAAGCGCGCCCCACGTCCGTGCGCCGCCGCCGCGGGGATAAAATTGATTGTCAAGCTGTTTGCTTAGTTAGTTTAAAAAATGGATACGCGGTCGAAACATTCGTTTACGTGTTGCGTGTGTGGTCCAACGGGCTGTGGAAAGACTCAATTTATCAAAAGATTTCTTCGGCATCTGAACGAGCTCTGCTTCGACCGCATACTATTTTATTATTCAGAATGGCAAGCGGGATACGAGAGTGACTTTAAAACGCGAAACTTATGCGCTGAATTTCGCGAAGGACTCCCTCAGGCGAGTGATTATTCGGGAGACAACGATAAGAGAAAACTCATCATTTTAGACGATTTGATGCGCGAATCTTCTTGCGACATAATTCTTGACTTGTTTACAAAGGGGAATCATCACAAAAATATTAGCGTTATTTTTATTACTCAAAATATTTTTCACAAAGGCAAATCTCAACGCAACATTAGTTTGAACACAAAATATATGGTAATATTCAAGAATCCGAGAGACAGGTCACAAATTCAACATCTTGCGTGCCAAGTCTTTCCCGAAGACCCGAAATTTCTACAACAAGCCTACCTGGACGCTACCAAAGAAGCCTATTCTTATTTGTTTCTCCACCTTTCGCAAGCAGCTACAGACGAGGGGGCGCGTGCGCGCTAGCATTTTTCCAGACGATTCTACTCACTACGTTTACGCCCCAAAGCTGCGATAATTTTGACTCAGTTAAGTTTTGAAAATAAAAGCGATAATATTGTCGCAGCTATCCGATAAACGTTTTACGAAAAAGCAGGCTATTTTATTGCTAGCTCTCGTACTCGCGGATTCTGATTTGCATAAAGCACTGCTACGCTATATCGATAAGAGCACTACCAAGTGCATCTGCGAGTGCGCGGTCAACGTTCTGCACGGTGTTGTAGATCTCAAAAAGTTGCATAGGAAAATAAACACAGAAATACTATTCGTAACCTCGTACACGGCGATTTCGGCGATCGCGTTGGTTGGGACTAGAGAAAGCGTTTGTTGATTCAACAAGGTGCAGGCTTCTTACCGCTTTTGTTAGCCCCTATAATAGGTTCACTAATATCTAGGCTTGTAGGCGGCCGTGAAAATTAACAGAAATGGAGAGAGCACGGAAGATGGTCATTGCACCCGAGGAGTTTGTCGCGCGCACGCGACAATCGTCCCCAATCAATGGTTGCGAGCAAAACTCGACGCAGACGTGCGGGGATAATTTGTCTAGGTTAAATAGCGAGATGAACAAAATTCTGCATTCTAAAAATGTTTCGGATGACCAAAAAAAATGCTTGAATTACCTTCAAGTTTTGAGACGGTACTTATTTTTTAAAGACGTCGAGCGAGCTGGGGAACACGGAGAGATGGAAGCGCCCGATGTGGAACCTCTCAACGAAGAAGACATACTCGCGAACGTGCCCAAAGCTCAGTTCCCGAAAGCTAGACTCTTGCAGAGCTATTGGAAAACGTCGGCACTGGACAGCATGAAATGGGATAATACTGGCACGGTAACATTGGACGGTAAAAAAATCGAGGGCTCCAATATTGTCGAATTGTTAAAAAACGTTGTTAATAATAAAAAAACGGGTAAAGATCCTGTAGGATTGCACGAGTTTGCAAAATTTATTCAAACTACGGAGACGCCGAAAAAATTGATTGGGAATTTAGAAATAATAAAAATTGGTCAGAGACTGGCTGCTCCTTTAAATACGGCCAAGCGGCGCTTGAAAGAGTCCGATTTGATCAACGACTCTGTATGATCGCTGAAAGTGACGAGGTATAGAAAAAAACAACAACAACAATGGCTGCAGATGTAAATCTAGAAAATAAATACGCGACGCTCTACTACGACCATGCGCATGAGGCAGGATACAGCGGTGCGCGAAATCTCGTGCGTGTTAATGAAAAAAGTACCTCGGTGAAAGAAAAGAAAAAAATTTACGACTGGCTCAGCACTCAAGACACTTACACGCTCCATTGGCTTGTGACGAGAAAATTTTCAGGACTACAGTACAATGTCACCAACATCGACGATGTGTGGGAGTGCGATCTAATCCAATTAACATCGCTGAAAGATTACAACGACGGAATCTGCTACTTGTTAGCCGTGATCGATGTTTTAAGTAAATATGCATGGGTCGAACCTCTGCGAGACAAAACTGCTCAGAACATCGCAAGCGCGTTCGAGAAAATTTTAAATCGCGCCCACGGCCGGTCCCGCGTAACTCTGCAATCGGATAGGAGAAAAGAATTTGTGGGCGCGGCTTTTCAAAATCCTTGGAAGAAGAAGGATATTATTTTCGGAGTCGCGCGGAACCTAAATATTAAAGCGGCTGTAGTGGAGAGACTTAACAGAACTATACGCAAGCGCGTTTGGCGCTATTTTACGCATAAAAATAGTAGACGTTACATCGACGTTGTTCAAAAAATTGTACACGCTTAGAATAACACGCTTTACAGCGGCATAAAAATGAAACACAACGAGGTGAATCTCTACAACGCTGCCGAAGCGCGTCTGAGTTTACAAAAACGCGGACTTTCGCAAACCACAGTTAAAATAAGAAGTAAGAGGGCACTTGTAGCTGTAGCTAAATACAACGTCGGCGATTTTGCAAGAATCAGTCGTACGAAGGGTACTTTCGAGAAAAGGCACGAAAAGAATTACATCGAGGAAGTGTTTCAAATAAATCGTCGGACTAAAAGGCAAAATCTTTTCACCTACATTTTAGAAGATTTGAACGGTGAAATCATCGACGGCTTTTTCTATACGGCAGAATTGGTATTGGTCGAACAGGCGCGCGTGAGTCACGAAAGCTTCAAGATGGAGCGCGTGATTAGCAGCAAAGGCCGAGGAGCTAACAAACAATTGCTAGTAAAGTGGCTTGGCTATCCAAATAAATTTAATACCTGGATGAAAGCACGCGAGCTTGAAACAATTCAAGATGGAACAAACTAATTTTTATATCGTTTTACCGAGCTACAGTAGCGGAATTTATTTTCCAGACAATGCAACGAGCTGTTTCAGCACGCATTTACCCTGTGAAATAAAATTACTCGGAGACTTGTCCGTCGGCACAGCAGAAATTCACATTTCCTGCACCGTCGCTCACGTACGTGAATCGAAGAATAGCATTAAATTCTGTTACAAGAAAGACGCGGTCGAAAGAGAGGAATCTTTTTCGATAGGAATGTACAAAAATGTCGAACAATTAGCTATTAAAATAAACGAATTGCAGATAATGTCGGATCATTTTTCGATCGAAAAATCAGACTCTGGACTCGGCTATTATTTTTTACAAAAAAATTGCTTATGCCCCGAGAAACACTATTTAAAGTTTGACGAAAAAATGAGGCAGATATTCGGCTTCGAGGAGGAAGAGTTGAGACGCAAAGGTACATTTGTTTCGGGTGACGATAGAGTAGTTGCTACGGCTAACAGGCCTACTTCTCTGGCAAGAGCTATTTATACCCGATCAAATATTTATTTACACAGATATTTGCGAATCATGCACGGTCGGTCATATACAAGCTGCGCTTTTGCGTATCGCCGCGCTCGACACATCCCAGTACAGATTCGGCGCTAACACCGTGAGGTATTTTGCGCTTGTACATTTATCACGGCGCGTTTTAAACAATTATTGTTTATTGCCCGCGCACCTAACAATTAATTTATAATTCAACAAAACCCGGTAGTTGATTGGGCTAATCAACACGAATTTGCATAGGGTTGAGAAATAATTTGAGACACTTGATTAATTTTCAATAACAATATATTCAAACCAATAATTCGAAATTACAACTCCCGAACAACCTCTCTCACAATCACTCGAAAACCTCCACGAAACTCCGAAAACTCAAACCGACCTCTTCCTCTCAAATCTCAACCGAAACTCATCTAACCATACCAAACTCAGTCACTCATACAAACACACCCACACCCACACACGAAAATCCACGTGCACGCAGACATGTCAATACAGCAAAATCAATACTCATCAGTTCTTCGAAAATCAAAACACCGATAGCCAAAACAACAGGCGACCAGGTCGCTGCTCCTCGATTGTCGTCCCAACGCGCACCTGCAAACAAACTCCCACCTGGAGCCGCGCGCGCGGACGGCCCCACAACACTTCGTCGCAAAGCTCCCCCCAAAAATTCACATCCTACTAGGATGTGCAGTTTTAGATCGCCACACCCGCAACTCCAGCACACCACTACCTCCCAAAAGGCAAACCAAGCTGGGATGAGGTATAGACATTACTGCCCAAATCTCCACCAAATTTTTGGTAGCCTCAACCTCCAACCAACTTCTTCAAACTCCGAAAACCTACTGAGGATTGGAAGAGCCTGGAGGACAAGTCTGTTGCCCTGCTTTGAAGTCTTCCCAGGACTGCCTTGCCGCTACACAGTTCTGCCAGTTCCGGAAAGTAACTCCCGTAGTTTCACAAACCTGACACATCAGTCTTCCCGCCAATCCTGGACACGCCGCTGCCAAATGACCCACCGCACTACATGCAAAGCATGTTCGCTGGGAACATTCGGGTGCTTTATGTCCCACCACTTTACAAATATGGCATATACCATAAAAGGCTGCCCGAACACTCACTTCCGTCTGCTTCTGTTGCTGATTACTCCGCCACAATTGTTCGAACGACGTTGACAGATAGCTCGGCGAAGAACGTGGAGCCGAAGAAAACCTCCCGAATCGCCGCGTATTCTGCAACGATGGACGCGGATTAGTCCTCATATCGTTACGTGATGATTGCAGATTCCCGGAACTCACGTCTCGCCAACTACGTTTATTTATGGTTGCTCCGTTTTCTTCCAGCGCTACCTCTTCCTCACTAGTTTCCGAACCACTCGTTTCCTTCGACTTCTTCGTTCTCTTCTTCTTTCCCGAAGTCTTCTTTGCTTTCAATTTCCCCGAATCCGAACTCTTCACCTCGATAACTTCCACATCCGTCTCCGATACACACCCACTCGATCCTTTCGACCCCGCGTAGGCCGCGAATGATATGAACGTCTTTTCCTTCGCAGGGGATTGGGTTGAGCATAGCTCTCGTCCCACCGTTTGATGTGACGCTCATACTCTTCCCCATACTTGATTATGGATTTAAAACTATTCACCAGTCGCCCTGCTATAAACTTTCGATATTCCGGAAGAAGTTGCGAATACGCCATCTCCAATTGTTCGCGCATCGGAGGAGGCTTTTTGAAATAGCGCACGATCGCTCGGAAACCCGTCAAATATCGCGAAACTAATTCTCTCTTATCCTCGCAGTATTGGTCATGGAATGCTTGTACAAAATCCGGCCAATTTGCTACGGAGCCCTGGATGGATTGGTACCAGAACCTAGCGGTGCCCCCAAAAACGCAAGGCAAAGAGTTCAGAAGACATGCGTCTGAGTAATTGGATCCGTTCCTGAAATCCTCCAGGGTAGCCAAATACTCTTCAGCGTCCTCTTTATCCTCTCCCGTAAACTTCACCGTCCAACTCCGCAACCCTTTTGCGCAACAGTCCCGATCTTCCGACAATTTACTTTCGCGATGTTCAACACTCTCTTGCCTTCTCGAACGACTATAGTTCTTACCATCCCTTTTATCGTCAACTCTTTGATCAACGGAATCCCGCGTTCTATTTCCGGCTAACGTTTGCGTGAAATATCCCGATCTACGATCCGTCAGCATCTCATCACTCTCATCCTCTGACGACTCCTCGATCAACGACTCTCTTCGCGGGGATTGGACAATCCCCAACGCCCAGCTGCGGATCCCGTCGGGCGAGCGCCCGCCACGATTGTCCACAGCATGCTCATCTCCGACGTTCAGCCGCCGCCGTTTCTGGTGGGAACCATCTCGCACCCGCGAAGCATGAGGGTTAGGCGTTGATCGACTATCAACATCGACCTGAGCGCGCGACGTAGCCGGTTCCACTCCCGACGAACCCATACTAACACCACCAGACGAACTCACCGCCTCCATGAATCGGCGCCAGGTGTCCATCATTACTGACATGTCCATGTTCA
>JAWWEM010046007.1:0-12656 GCA_035582935.1 Ormyrus thymus
TACATCGAATAGACTTATTCATATATTTTTTACGATCCATTTTCACATAAAATAGAAGCGCTGAAAACTTTGGTGAACATTTGTCCATTCAGGGCTTAATGGGTTAAGTTTCAGTTTTATAATTGAGCACGTAAAGATTACTGTTAAAATTGAAAGCATTTGGTGTCTTTGGGATAACGATAATTTAATTTATTTTTAGTGTATTCTGATAGTTTTGCAATAGTTGCTGTTCTTATTTGAGATTTTGAAACTTACAACTATCGCAGTTCCCGAGATTGCGAATGTTATCGATTTTAAAAGTGACGAAAATTGATACTAATGACAGTAACGTTTTATAATTGAGGTGTAATGAAACTTATGGTTTTTCTGTCAGAACAATTAGGTTTTCTTTATTTCTTAAAAACTCGAAAATTTCTTCAATTGATAAAGAAAAATATAAATTGATAATAAACAAATAAAGAAAACCTAATTAAAATATTCTTTTACAATTCCTGTGATATAAAACTAATATTATAATATTCCTGTGATATAAACTGTAATATTAGAGACTGTCTCGACAGCCGATATAGTGTACGCGTAAAAACATTAGGGCACGCTAAGAAAAACTAGCGTACGTGAAAAGAAACAAAAATTATTCGGAAAACTTCGCACCAAGAAGCAGTTGATTTCTTTTTTCGCGTACGCTAAAGTTCTATTTCTACATACAAAACTATAGTGCTTTTCGCGTATGCGTTAGCTAGGGTTAGATTATGTTCTTAGCACACTGAAGTTATAGTTCAGTATTACTCAAAACCTACGTATTTCAGACGAAAAATTTATTACACTAATTTGCTAAAAACTGCTCTTTTATCTACACGGTTCTGGATAACTTTTCGGAACAGCCACATAGTAAAATTTTTTGTGAATGTCTCTTATACTTACAAAAATTCTTGCACATTGAATGGCGTGCTAAAGAAATATCTAAAAACTTACATTATATTTAATTATATCTTTGTGCGTGTATATATGCTTTAATAAATTTATTCATTATTAATTTACAGGTATCTGGATCCAAACTTTGGCAAATGGAAAGAAGTTGCATGTGTTGTCAAGAGAGTGGTGAAAGAGAAGCAAGTGTTTCGTTGTTTTGTCCAAAAGCTAAAGCAAATGAGAGAAAATTTAGAAAGGTTTTATTTTAAATAGATCTATTTATTACAAATGAACAGTAAAATAATAAAAGATTATATTCAGATTCAAATATTTCCATATTTTTTAAACAAAACTAAAATTGCTTTATTTTATTCGGATTGTTTCTTTTCATAAGAGAGTCTTACACCTACAATTATGAAAAAAATCAATTTTGTTTTATTCGGTTTTTGGTTTCACTATACTATCCGAAACCCACATAAAAATTTGCGTGCACAAATTTAGAAAATTTAAAAAGTAATAGCTAGAATGTAATTTTTAAAATTACTAAAATGTTGAATCGCAAAAAAATGACTATAAAAATATTTTAATTATTATTTTAAGATTAGTAAATATTTTTATATTATTCTTTAATGTTTTTGAATACTTTGATAAAAAAATTTCCATTTTGAAATTTTACACACTTACACTCCGTGCAGGTCTGACTTTCAGCTTCCTATGCGCAGTACTGGAGAGTGACGCAGGGAAGAAAGGAAAGAAGGTGATGCGAGCCCCTTCACCTCATTGTCAATCGATAAGGAACGGTCTGGCGGAGGGTGCCCTTTTGAACCCTCTTCCCTCACAGGAATGGTTTAACCTGTGAGCCAGAGCTTCCATCAGCTGTCTCTGTTATAGCGTTGCTGCAAGAAGCATTGACGCGACAGTCGACGTTACCCAGCGGCTACGAGCGAAGATGTGGAGGTTCGAGATTTCCCAGTGCAGCATGATCTGTACACGATTTGAGCCGCCGTAATAATAATAAGAAGTAGAAGAAGAAGAAGAATTTTTTGTGGAGAAGGGAGGAAATCTTTGATAGACCGTCAGGAGGTCGGCCCCTCGGTGTGTGGCACTCTCCGGCACAGAAGGTTCCAGCCTTCCCATTAAAACCTCACCCACTTGATGGATGACCGCCGACTGCGTCCCGCAGTTGAAACTGCGCACCAGAATCGGTGGGAGTCCACCGAAAGGACATCCTCCCCCTGGCTCTAAACCCCGCCCTGGAAACCGCCGTTAGGCATTACTTCGGGGAGGGGACCAAGGTGATTCCCATGGAGCATTCTACTTTCTAAAAATTAAATTCGGAAAGTTAACCCGAGACGGCATCGTCCTCCAGTCCGCTCCTCTCCCCTTGCCACCGCCCACACACAAAGAACGTGTGGTGGGCATCGCCTTTGACGGATCCAGAGTATATACATCTGGGGTTCGCCACCTTGTCTATCCTGTACAGGTACGCGCGGAAGTACCGGTGTCCAGTCAGTAGCTGGGTAAGGTAGTTTACCTTTCCGTGCTGCCGACCGATCCACGGGTCCACCTAGCTTATCAGTCTGGCAGTCTACCTTTCACGCGTTTCCTGCTCCTAATTTCTTGAAATCAAAGAAAACTTCATTGCGGGCAATCGGTTAAATATTTTTTTGATTCAAAGAAAACATTTTTTAATTCAAAGAAACTCCTTTTTAATGGGAAGAAAGTTTCTTTATTAAAAGAAAATTTCTTTCCATTACAAGAGTTTCTTTAAATTAAAGAATGTTGTCTTTGAATCAAAAAAATATTTAATCGATTACCCGCAATGAAGCTTTCTTTAATTTCGAGAAATTTTTTTCTCAGTGCACCGATCCATCCTGCAGGCCAAAGATTGCTCTCTGGCCCATTTCTTCCCTTCGGCTTTGGCTAAGAATTCCTTTCGTCTGGTAGACGGACTTCCGCTCCTGGGCCAGGAGATCGATCGGGATTACTCCAGCAATCACTAGGGATGCTGTTTCCAAGACCATCCGATACGAAAACGCTACACGAACTGCGCACCTCCGTTGTACCGCCGCCATGCGCTTACGTTTCGTAACGCAGCGCGTCGGTCCAAACTTCAGCCCCGTAAAGCATCACAGACTCGGCAGCACGCAGTAGCAACCGCTTGACCATGAACCCACGTTGACCATGATCCTGCAAAGAGAAGTCACCGTCGCCTTGTCCGCCGACCTTCGAATTTGTTCAGCGGCTGCACTCTGGGTATGCGCTTCTTCGTGAGGAGCACGACCTCAGTTTTGTCCTCCGCTAGTTCCAGCCCATGATCGCCCATCCAACGGCGACTGAAAGGGACACACAGCGAAGGAAATTAATTCGTGATGCAGTAATGTCGTTTGGTCAGGCGATCTTGGAAATTGCGATAGCTTACAAGTGCAAGCTTGCAGTGAACAGCATCAAAAACACCGCTGGTATTTTTCTTCCTCGGGCTTGCGATGAGATTTGTAGAGACACCGAATCCTTAGCTAAAAAGGCCGCTGATGTAGATATGTCTGTTGTAGGTGCGCCACATAATTTCTCTCGGCCGAGCTATGCCCACGTAGCAAATACGTCTGCTAACAAAGTTTTCGTCGATCGCGGTAAACTAGTGCGTGTAGTCCCGTCTCGGCGAGTTGTGATCGAGCCCGTAGCGTCCGCTGATGATAGCTTTGTATCTGCCGCGTCGATCAAAGCCAAATTTGTGAGTTCGGTTAACCCGTTAGATGTTAACCTCAAAGTTAACCGCATCTTGCTCAGCGCCAATAAATCCGTCACTATTGACGCAGACTCTACTGACGTAGGACTTGAAATTAAACCGGATATTAAACTTGCTCTTCGCATTATTATAAAAAACGTGCCCACCAAGTTTACGACAGAGTATATTAAGGAGTGTATCGTTAAGCAAAATCTTAGCGACTCGAACGTCAACGAGGTTAAGATAGTATACCTGTATCCAGTGAAAGATAATAGGGCGTCTCGCTCTGTCGTTGTGGAAGTTAATGCTCGTGTTAGAAATCTGCTTTTTTTCTGTAGGGAAGATTTTTATCGGCATGCTTTCCTCTAAGTTCGCAGATCATGTCACGGTTTTACAGTGTTTTGAATGACTTAAGTTGGGTCACATTGCCAGCCGTTGCAACAATCCTGCATGCTGCGGGCACTGCGTGGGCGATCACCTTACGAAAGACTGCGTTTGCACCCAGAAATTTTGCTGTGTCAATTGTGAGGCTGACAGATCTGATGGTGATTCTTCACACTGCTTTTGACAAAAAACGTTGCCCTATTTTACGCGCCAGTTAGCTACGCAAAATTGACACTATCGATTATGGACACCAAATTTAGGATCTGTCACGCAAATGCCCAATCGCTCGTAGCGCTTGTGCGTAAAATCTTACTCGATAACGGCTTGCATATTTTAGCAATTAGTGAAACATGGCTTCAGCCCGACGCGGACACTCGTATCTACGACGTTGAGGGATACACTTTTTATCATAATTGCCGCAGAGGTAAGAGAAACGATGGAGTCGCACTGTATGTTCACTCTAACCTCCGTTCACGGCTCGTTGGAGCTTCATTCCATGGTTCGAAGTTCGTTCTTAGACCAGAGCTGCTATTGGTAGAAATCTCGTTACTATCTGCGAAAATTCTTTGTACAGTCGCTTATAATCCACCCAAAGCAGGTTACTGGTCTGATTTTGGTCATGCTATTTTTAGCTGTGCCGGGGGGTATGATGAGATTCTACTTCTAGGTGATCTAAATATTGAATGGCATGGCAACTTCACTCCCAAAAAAATCTTAAGCTCTTCTCTCCGAACCTTTGGACTAAACGTTATTCCGTACACACAACACAGAGATCTCTGCTTCGACAATCGACTATATCTGGGTCACCAACTTAAGCAAAGTCGAACGCTTCACTCAAGTCGAAGCACCTGCTATTTCTAAGCATGACGTACTGCTAGTCACTTTACTATTCAAGATCCCGCGACACAGATCCCAATTCATCACTTTTCGTGATTCAACATTGATGCTTTTCTTTGTGACTTGCAAGCTCAGGACTGGAGTACCCTTTTCTTGTAGCCGTCAGTAAATGCAAAAGTGGAGATGCTCTCTTTTGCGCTCCGCTTGTGGTAAGAAAGAAAAGACGGTCTTTCCCTCCATGGTTCGACGATAATATTAGAGCTCTAATGAAGAAAAAGGATAAGGCATATCGAAAGTTTAAAAAATATGGACGCATTACCGATCGAGCGACGTTCAAGGCGTTGCGGAATCGTGTTCAACTACTCATCCGCAACGCTAGATTTAATTACTTGAGGGATAAGCTCATGAACTGCAAGGACAGCAGGTCACTTTGGAAGGTGATTGATTCGCTCGGCATACAAAAGAATAGTTAATGCCTTCCCTCTCTCCCATGCGATACTGACACTTTAAACCGTTTCTTCATCGATGACCATGACCTCAGTGAACCCCCAGCGCTCTTTTTCGCTGCCGTGGATCCGAATGAAAGTTTTTACTTTTCATACGTTGAACATGAGTTTATCCGAGCTATAAATCACTCTTGGTCGAATGCGGTGGGCTCAAACGGTATTCTGCTTTCGCTCTTGAAGCGTAGCTTGTCGGTTACTCTTCCAATCCTGCTTCATATTTTTGATTTTGCTCACTTCAATCTGGACAGTTTCCACGGCACTGGAAGCATGCAATTGTAAGGCCTCTCCCCAAAAAGAACCCGGTCCTCAAAGCCAAAGACCTGAGATCCATCAGCATTTTATGTGCTGTCTCGAAAATCTTAGAGATGATAGCCTACAATAAGCTGACATCTTTTATTGCTAGTTGAGACCTAGTCGACGAGTTTCAATAAGGCTTCAGGAGGCACCACAGTACCCAGTCTTAAAAATTCTTCTTCTTCAAAATCGTCGATGATTTCAAGGAGGGAATCGATAACGAGATGGTTACCCTCTTAGTCTCTATCGATTTTTCTGAGGCCTTCGACCATGTCAATCCAAACTTGTTGGTTGACAAACTGCAGGCTCTAGGGCTCTCGGCCTCAGCTGCCGACTGTATAAAGTCTTTCCTTTCGGATAGGACTCAAGCAATAGTCGACCCCTGCATGGGCACCCATGCCCGAAGATACGCAGAATGGGTGTCCCACAAGGGTCCATTGTAGGCCTCCTTCTGTTTATGCTCTTCATTAATGATTTGCCTAGTTATCTACAATTCGGTTTTCACCACATGTACGCAGACGACTTCGCCATCTACACTCGCTGTCGTTTCACAGAACTTACTGAGGCGGTTGATAGAATGAGTGCAGATCTGAGCAATACATCTCTGTGGGCCCTCTCAAATGGTTTGACCATAAATGACAGTAAAACCAAGGCGATCTGGATTGGTAGTCGAGGCTTTATTAGTAGGCTCAGCTCTTTTTCTCTGCCTCCTATCATGATCGGCGGGTAGGTGATTATTCCAGAGAAAACCTTGAAGCTCTTAGGGGTCACTATCGACAGTAAATTGACCTTCGATAACCATTGTACGTCCATCAAGAACAGTTGTTTTGCTGCCTTAAATCGGCTAAAAAGGTGCGGCGATGCGATACTGAGGCCTGTAAAACTTACAGTCACTCGTGCTTTAGTGTTAGCTAAAATCGATTATGGATGCGCCTTATATTCCGGTCTTTCGGGCGAACTTTCCCTACGGATGCAAAGGGTAATGAACGCTGTTTTGCGTTTCGTTGCAGACAAAAGAAAATTCGACCATATTTCGGCTGAATTTAGTAGGTGTGCAGTCGTGCCCTTCAAAAATCGCCTGCAGTTCATCGCCCATTCATCTTTAGCGAATATATTAAAAACAGATAAGCCTCATTATTTGGCTGCCAAGTTTCAATTTAAACAGGTTTCAAGTCGTAGGGGTGCCTCACACTTAGACCTTCGCACCCCTCGTTGTACCACTGCAACAGAGCAATCCGCTTTTTATATCTACGCCGCGAGATTTTGGAACCTGCTGCCTCACGACTTGAGGTGTCAATATGATAGGCCAGTTTTTAAGGAAATTCTTAAGAAGTTCTTCCTCTCGTGCGTGCTCGAACTGTAATAGCTGCGAATTGTTACCCTATGTCTGTGATATTTAGTTCTGTTTAAGCATTTAGTTCTATTTTAGCTCTAGTTTTATTTTTAGTTATTTATTTTTTATATATTTTGTTTTATTTAAGAACGTATATGTATTTTTTTTACTCTTTCTTAACGTGCGCCGACATGCGTCTTCCATATATATTACTTATGTATTTTTTATGTATATTTTGTTATACGTTTATGGCCTTGGCCACATAGGGCTACGAGTCCTTGGACAACAATAAATCTATCTATCTATCTATCTCTCACTCCTCGCTATCCTACTTTTCCGATCGAGTCACCTCCGCGCGATTAATCACGCCGGCCTCGCGACGTTTATTCATGGAGGTGTTCTTTTTTTTCGCTCTCCCGCGCCGAGCACTCGGAGATTCGATTAATAATCCCGGAGGGCCGCTCGTTGTTATGCAGAATGGGATTACGCTGATTTCCTGCTGCGGCGAGGTGCGATGGAAATTAACGATCCAATTGGCGCGGGGAGTCGGACGAAGGAGGGAGAGACAGCGACGGCAGACGATTTGCACCTTGGAATGTTGCTAGATAACGGCGAATGGCCGAGGCGATTTTTTCGCTCGCGTGAAGGGTTTTACGTTCGAAATTCAGGGTAGATTTTTGGTAATTGATTAAAAATCATCCATCAAATTTGAAAAAGATCGTTCGACGAAATCAGACCTTCTTTTGGTGAAGTTTAACAGAGAGCTTGAGCCAATTGAGGTGCATGCGTTCTCCGTGCTCGAGCTTCTGGTGTGGTCCAGCAGAGCGATGGCGAAATTCTGACATTGCCTGCGAAGTTCCTGTTAAAGACCCAGTTCAGTAGACCTTAATCGGCGAAATTCGTCCTGGAATGCAGGTCGTTCACTTCGCTTTCAATGCTCGAAAGGGAGAGCGCGATGAAGAGGATTTACGCGGAGGCCTGGTCGACGAGGCTTTATTCGCGGGCGAATGCGGGCTTCGGGGCAAGGTCATTGTTATGATGAAGAGATGCATTTTCGATTACTTCGGGACCATTTCTCCGATGACGCGCCGAGTTCAAGGTGAGCTTGTGTAGGAGATTTTAGGCTTTTGTTGCTTCCTTCCGTTTTTCAGGCTCATTTTTTAATGAGTTCTATTTTCGAAGAGGGAAACTTTGAGTTTTTTTTTTGTTTTTTAACAAAATTGCGAACTTTATAAGAAAAGTATCTTAAGAATCACTTCTGTACCGCTCAACAAAACAATCATCCCCGTATTCACAAATCCGCTTCAATAAATCGCGACGGGATCCCCGGCGTTCTCAGTCGCAGACAGCCCAGATTTGTGTCCCCGCGTAAATCAAAGCGACCGAGGGAGCAGCGCCCAGCCGAGCGCTTAAAGCTAGTTTGCTCGCCGCGCAAAGGAGATCGGGCTAATTTTAAGCCGCGGAGAGAAAGTTCCAGAGGCTGTAGAGTTTTGCATTTCTTGCTGATAGTCTTGGATTTTTTGGCGGACACGTGACAGGGTCACAGTTTATTTAGGTTTATTGTGAAATAAGCCTAAATAAACGCGCAGTTTTGTTGGACGCTTCTAGTGTGAAAAGATAGAGGGGCAGAAGATAGTTTTGAAAATGTTTAAATGAAATGAAAAATTTCATGATTTTGTACTATCGCAATTAGAATTCCCGAGGACGTGACTTGAAGTCGATACCTCTATAAGGAAGAAAAAAAAAATGAAAAATGTAAGGCAATCGCAAACTTTTTTCGTGCCTCTCTCTGTAGAAGATGGGAAAAGTAGAGATTTGACCACTTTTTCATATTACGGGAATATATTAAGTTAAAAATTACAAAATGTTAAGCTACTTATTCGCAGATTATAAAGAAGAAAGCCAAGAGAGCGTCATTATTTAAATTACAAAGAATTCAATTACATTCTCTGCGAATATCAATAAAGAATGAATTAAGCGCATTATGCTGCTTGAGGAGAATCGGAGCTTCTCCTCAAAATCTGCAATCTGTCGCGAGACATGATCTGACGAAAAATCGGAGTTTGTACTAATTGATCAGTCGACCAATAACTTTGCCTTTTTGAACGTGTCCCATGAGAATCGAAAGGCCAAGAAAAATTTCGAAGTCTTCTTTTGTGCGGGGAGTCTAAGGCTTCATATAGTCACTTTGTGACTGATTTGTTCCTTCAATAATCATTTCAATCAGTGGGGAGTTGAAAAAATAATTGAAGAAGTCTATAGGTGTATTACCTGCTACATTGATGTTTTGATTGATTTCAGAGGTACTGTTGAAATCCTTTATTGATGGAAAGAACTACGAGTCTTCATAAATTTGATCTTTGACATACTCCACATCTTTTAAATCTTCTAAATCAATACCACATGTTTCTTCATCGTCAGGGTCTCTTTCCTCTGGCTCAGATTCGCTGCTTGTCCAAGCTTCGTCGTCAGCCATTATCTCAAAGGTAAGTGATGGAACACTTGAATAGCAAAATGTAATAACAATAACGAACAATTAGAATATATACGTGGAAGTGTGAAAAAATTAAATAACTAAATACTATCTCGTTGTCAGATGGTACTAAAAATGACAATTTTCCGATACTTTTACCTGGAGTTCACCTATAAAATCAGTTTTTTCAACAAGTGCACAGAGAAATGTTTTTATAGAATTACCAATTTAAAAAAATTGACCTTGACATAGCTATTACTTCTAGATACTACACAATGAAAAACATACAAACAAATATGTTATCATTCAGTACTTATACTCCGAACTTACTAAACAAAGATGACAAGACGATCTTGATAGTGTCACCTCAGCTTACCAAAAACGTTTGTTTATTGATTTTCAGATAAGATAATTTTTTGCACACACTGATCTTCAAACTTTAAAGTCAGTGAGGTTGTTAGACTTATTTACTAATATTCTTATTTACTATAGCAGATAAAATCTAGGTACACCAATTTTCAAGTTTTCAAGCGCAAATATGCATTTTCATTGTTTGACCTTCAAATTTAATTTTGAAGGTCAAAGAAGCAACCAGGATTCTTTTCAATATTTTTCCTAAATTTAGTGCATTAAATTGACCTTATAAACATCTATTACGTTCGCTTTTCTTGTTGGTCTATATATCGACCAGTCCCGGAGCGAAACGGTTAATGATCGATCTCTCCTGTGCTCTTCAATATGCCAAGCACGGCATCTATGCGGACGACACACGCATCTACCTTCACTGTTCACCTGATGAACTAAATGTTCATATCGACAAGTTGGCAGAAGATACGTATCGGGTGTTGGAATAGGCACGCAGGAACCTGATTCTACTGAACCGGACCAAGACTAAGCTGATGATTTTAGGCAGCTAGCCCTACATTTCCAGACTTGATCTGACCTCTCTTCCAATGATTGAGATTGACGGTATCGCTATCGGGTACTCAACTCACATTAAAGATCTGGGTGTTCAGATGACGTTAACTCTGAACTGGACTTGTCAGGTGAACCAAACCTCAAGTAGGGTGAATGGGGCGTTTTACTCTTTACGGTTTCACAGGCATGCGCTGTCACGGCATCTTAGGCAAAAACTCGTTGAGTCGTTAATATTTTCTCACTTTGACTACGTGTGTGTGGTTTATAATGACCTGTCGAAGGAACACAACCTCAAGCTCCACAGACTACTCAATCAATGTGTTTGCTTTGTCCATGGATACATTCCCTGGCGGTCGGCTGTAACGCCCTACCGGCTTTCAATCGGCTAGTTGACCATTGATAGTAGAAGTCTACTGTTCATGGCTGCACTTGCCCACTCAGTTATCTCATCGGGTCAGCCAGTTTACCTCGCATGTCCTTTTAGGTTGAGCTCAGACGATGTAAGTAGGCGCATTATTTCCCGACGCCCCCATGCGCCTCTTATTACTCAACTGGCTTGTTCGACAGCAATGAAGGGCTCTTATCACAGCGCTGCGTCAAGGCTCCGGAACATGTTAAGCAGTCACCAAATCGTCTTTAGTGAAATCTCACTGACTATTTTTGAGTCCCTAGTTCGTGCGTTTCTAACTCAAAATGAAGAACAACAAAGGATTCGTTTGTCCAGCTGCAAATGTATTGAGTCAAACGAAACCACTCGCCCAATATGAGAGCGTCTCCTCGTTGTTCTCGCCGTCATTGATACGGATACTCTATTATTTATTCAAATGTTATTTTTCTTTTCTGCTTTTTTTCTTTTGTACTCTTTTATTTTCAAATGTTATTTTCTTGTATATTTTTATTTTTGTTGCGAATTATTATGTATACCGCCCTCAAGGCCGTATAGGGTTATACCCAGCGGCCTTTAATAATAAATCTAAATCTAAATCTAATCTGTTTTACTTCAGCGCCCTCCGCGTCGTCTGCTCCCCTCGGCACCTGTAACATTCTAGATTAGGTAATTACAATGGCTCAATGAGAAAGAGAAATGTAACGTTCGTTACACTTCTCCCCTCCAGACGCTGGTAGCCGGTCGGCGTGCCAGTTCTGGAAATTCACCCTCTCTCTCTCTCTCTCTCTCTCTCTCTCTCTATGGTACTACCTGTGCGTGGTAGTCGCAACGACGGGGGATCAGGATCGAGTAGGTTACGAAAGAAATTACTCGAGAGTGGGTAGAAAATATATATAGTTTATTTTATCGTGAAATCGCAGGCACGTGCAGCGAACCATAGCAATAACGCACTTACGACGCTTATAAAAGCGACTTCGCGGAGACGCTCAGCGTCTAAAAGTACCGCGGGTGGTCCGTCCGGTTAGGGCACTCGCGTCCCCGTGCTGCGTAGGAGTGGTCACACACAACACTTGCGTGTAGTCACCTACGGCGGGTGTTCGCGCGCATGTTGGGCCTCCTTGGCTGCATACAGCTCCTCGCGGATCCTCGCCTCTTCTCTCTCCGCCTCCTGGGCGCAGAAGCGGAGCCTGATGGCGCGCCCCTTCTCCGCGACGTGCCGCTCTTCCTCCACGATTGCGGGGAAGTGCCCTGCGCGATCGCGCCCGCGGATGCCGTAGTCACGGCAAAAGGCCTCTAGCGCGGAGAAGGCCCGCTCCTGCGACTACGCGGCCACGTTTATGAGCCTCTTGGCTTCGATGAGGATGCTGCGAACCCGCTGCCATTCTGCCTCCA
The DNA here is from genome assembly GCA_035582935.1 of Ormyrus thymus. Classification (NCBI taxonomy): domain Eukaryota; kingdom Metazoa; phylum Arthropoda; class Insecta; order Hymenoptera; family Ormyridae; genus Ormyrus; species Ormyrus thymus. The sequence continues at coordinate 12,160 of JAWWEM010046007.1, forward strand.
AGGCAGCTCCGTACTCGAAGTGCGAGTCGGCGTCATTGGGTGTGCCGTCGGAGTCGACGAGGGTCGAGCACTTGCCGTCCGACTCGACGGTCGAGTCACTCTGGTGGCTGAAAGCCGTGTCGCTCTGGGGAGTCGGCTCTCCCACCTTCTCTCCCGTCTCCTCGTCCTTCCGCTCCTCTTCCATCTCCTCCTCTCGGATGAGGTTGAGACGCGTCATGGCGTCGACGGCCTGCCTCGTTCACGGCTGGGATGATTTATTCATCTGGAAAAAGGGATTCAGGTTAGCCGACGTTTGAGAGCGCGCTCACTAGCGCGATCACGCTCGATGCGTGCGATTTGCCTTCGCCCGAGTTATTCGCGGGGTAACGCTGTGAACCGAAATTACATTGGACGCGTGATTAGTAGTGTAAACGGTGACCCCCCTTACGGAACAGAATTATAGTAAAACTATAATACTTACTATAATATAAATTACAGTCCAACTGTAGTTAAACTAT
>JAWWEM010046029.1:0-12653 GCA_035582935.1 Ormyrus thymus
TCAGTCACCCTGAAAACGTATAGATATATTACAGTTAAGTTCCACAATCAGAATACTTACTCCGAAATACTGTGATTTTTCGCACGGCTTTTTCTCGATTTGATATTGAATCGATCTTTATTTTGACTAAGAGAGAGAGGGGGAAGTTTCCGTTTGTTGTGGAATCGATTTGTTTTTGAATATAGATAATAATAATAAAAAAAAATTCTATGACCAAAAATATAGGGGGCCGATAACCGGCCAAAAGGACCCTCCTCCTTTCTTAAATTCAGTAACAATTGTACAGAGACTTGGTATGCCTGATTATTTTATTTCGATGACTTGTAATCCGAATTGGAAAGATATTAATGAAAATTTATTAAATAATGATAATGATTTAGTTATAAATAGATCCGATATTTTAGCCAAGGTATTCCATGGAAAAGTAAATGAATTTTAAATGAAGTAGTTAAAAGATTAATTTTTGGAAGATACACATATGTAATCGAATTCCAAAAAAGAGGAATGCCATATATTCACATGTTACTTTTTGTAGATGATAAAAGTAAAATACACAATTTGAATGATGTTGATAAAATTATATGTGCTGAAATTCATGATAAACAAAAATATCCTCGATTACACGATATTGTAAAATAGTTTATAGCACGCTAACCTATAAATCGCAACTTTGACATGATTTTTAAGTTATCGTGGTATAAAATACTGTATGACATTGGTGTGTAAGGTAATTTTTAACACATGCGGCTTTTCTTACTCGCTTCGCTCGTGTGAAAAACGTCTCACGCGGTAAATAATTACCTTCAACACTCGTCGCATAATGTACGATTATGATACATGGACCCTGTGGAAAATATAATATGAAATCGAATAGCGAATAGCGAAACTAAAAAATGTATTAAGAATTTTCAAAAATCATTCAATCAAATAACCGATTTTAATGCAACAGGATACCCTATTTACAGAAGAAGAGGCAATAGAAAAATTATTATTTATAATGAAGATTCACTAACAAAAGATGTGCCGACAATAGATTTGTAGTACCTCATAATCCTTATTTTTTGTTAAAATTTGTAATATTAATACATAAGTATATTCTATGAGAAAAATTGTCTCGCTGAAGAGCGAGAACCAGCAAGCTGGAGAGCCCGGCAGCGCTCCAACAGCTACGCGAGAAGTATGAGAGAGCGAATGAATGAGAGAGAGAGAGAGCATGTGTGAGTGAAAATTAAGGTTAGGCGCAACGAGATCGCGAATTTAATCAACATTGATCATCGAGCTGGTTTCGCTCAAATCTAATTTTATTTTTAACTATTCCAAATCATAAATGTTTTATTACAAAACGCGCTCAAATCTCGCTCGACTTTCGAATTCCATCACGCATCGCTTTTCAATAATATTTCGCGCGGAGGTCGGATCACTAAATTACTTATTAAACTAGACAAATTTTACAATCGTACGCGCCGCATTTTTCGCGCGCTAAATTAGCTATCGCGCTCACCTTTGCGCTTCGCGTATGTAGCTGCATTTACCTGGACGTACTATAATCGAAGGTGCTCCGCCACTGGCCTGGCGATGCTCGCCTCGCTGCCTGGCATCCGCAGCCGCCCTGTAGTTGTCGGCTTTCGACTCGCCGTCGCTGTATCCGCTGCTGGAGTTGCCCTGGGACACTGCAAGCCCTCCTTGATATCCGGAGCGATGGTGTTCATCCGCCGGGCTCGTGCGGACCTTAGCTGGTGTTCCTCAGCGCGGTCGCGATCCGACCTTCTTGGTCGCTAGACTTGACGAGTATGATCGACTCTCCCGAAATTCTAATACTTCTCGCCCTCCCCACTAAACGCTCGCTTCATACTCTTTTTTTTCCTTCCTTATAGAGATATCGACTTCAGGTCACGTCCTCGGGGTTTCAAATACCGGTATTACAAATCTCCCGACCTCTAGATTTGATCTCGGTCATCGAAAATTCCGGATTCTTTTTTGAGAAAAAGCCTCCGAAAAATTCGAGCTAACCGGGAATCGAACCAGCGCCCTAAGCGATGTTTGTCTTGGGAGGCAAGAGTCTTACCGCCTGAGCCAAACACCGCCTGATCGCGCTCGCACGCGTACATACACTAATTTCTTGCCGCGCGAGCCTCGGCAATACTTTCGTCTTGCCGACTAGAAATTTCTATTTTTAAAATTTAAGATTTTTAAAATTCGTTTGTGCGTGGCAAAACGCCACGTCACAAGCTGCATTATAAATTACGATTCTACATTATAAAATATAAATCTACATTACAAATTATTAAGAGTCTACATTATAGTTCAACAGTACAGTGTGTAAAATATTTATTTAAATGTTGTTAAAAAGGGCATGATTGCGCTTTGATTAAAATGCGTGATGTTTGGGAATTTCTATGGTTTCTTTTGTATTATTTACATAAGCTTACACTTTTATGTACTTTTAGCAAACTCTGTGTACATAATAAAGTTTCTTTGTAGACTTTCATTTTGATAATACCAATATAAGAAGCAACATTACTAAAAAACTACGCTTTATAGCAATTATAACCTTCAAACGATTTTAAAGTGACTTTGAAATATATAATTCTACTTTCCCATGTATCTTATATGTATAAAGAATCATTTTTAGAGCATTCTATTTTAGTTGAAAAGAAATACAGAAAGAAAGGGTCATAAAACATACTGAAAAATTGGGTTTTAACAGTATCGAGTAAAAAATTGCCTAGTTCATGACCATTTGAAAAATTTAGGTATATTCTTACATATACCCCCTATATAATAGAATTTTTTCAGATTTATAGATACTATTGATGCCAAACTACTGGATAAAGTTTTCTATAAAATGCGGTTTTTTGCATTTTTGAAGACGGCCCACCCTGAATCAATGGAAAAACTAATATGGATAATTTAGAGAATTCTATGACATTATTTTTAAAAGAAAAATATGGTGCACCCTATAAAACTGAAAAGTTATAACATTTGAAATATTTTCATTTTTCTTTACCGTGATAGGGTTCTTCAAAAAATTAAAAAAAAAATTAGGTATATTCCTTACCAATCCAAATATACTTGTGAATTTTTTCAAACTTTTTAAGCAAGCTGTTTTTGAAGAAAAAAATAATGTATGTAAAAGGAGGTTTTTTGACCCCCTTGGAGAGAGGGGGGATGTTAGGGGGGAAATTGGTGGCTCTAAATTACTTTTTTAGTATAAAAGCAACTTCTGATAGGTTTTATTAGGAAAGCTGACCAGTGATAAATCGACTATTATAATGGCCAATAAGGGGGTAGGATAATAGGGTATAGGGATACTAACCCTTTAAGGGGGTCTTACACCTAAAATTATGAAAAAAATCAATTTTTTACTTGCTTTTTGGATTCACTATACTATACGAAACCTACATAAAAATTTGCTTACATTTAAAAAGTACCGGCTTAAAATGTAATTTTTAAAATTTCTAAAATTTTGTATTGCAAAAAAAGTTATTATAAAAATATTTTAATTATTATTTTAAGATTAGTAAATAAATTTTGAATAAAGCGCTCTCAAGCGTTTCAATCATGTTCAATTATGTCGCCACGGTCGCAGCGAAGAGTTGGCACGTTTGATTTGCTGGGTGTAGTCAGCTTCTCGGGCTCACTTTTTAGTCCTTATGTTGCCGCATGTGTTGATTGAGGTTAACCATTTTTGTTTATTCCTTGAAGTATAAACAATCATTTTTGATAAATTATGAAAGTACATAATCATTTAATGTCGTCAATGAAGATACTTCTGGACACAGTGCTATTGTTTAAAAACAGGTAAATTTTAAAGTTCTATTGTTCAAGCTGTCAAGCTAAACAGAACTTTCATTTTGGTTTCAGGTTCTCTTTAGCTTAGTTATTATATGTAGGCTTTGCTTTTTAATACAGTAATGTATTTAAAATATTATTTTGATAGTGCAATTATAAGTGCCCTTACAAATGTGCTCTTTTCCATCAGCCTATCACCCCTGCCTGATATTGTAAACATTATAATGTTTGGAAGATCATGCGCATGGATCACTTCAAAGTTATATTTGTTGAAGAGGAAACGTAGCTGATGTGATTATCAATACTAATTAATAATATAAAAATGTAATATATAACTTAAAAGTTGAAGCTTTTCTTGATGAAAATGGAGTGCGAACATCCTTAATCATCTTTAACTTTTTGTGCAAAGAAGTAATTCTAAGTTTAAAATTTAGTGCTGAGCCAAGTGATATGTTTTTAAATAAACTCTTTTATTGTTGTTTCCTGTAAAATTTGAAATTGTAAAATTTGGCATAAGCCAGAGATTGAACCGTTCAACATATTTGGACTTGGTTTAGCTTAAATTCTTGGAAATTTATGCCATTCTGGCGTGAAGAGTTATATGTTTTAAAATTATTTAGCTAACTAGTTTTTAAAATTAAAAATTTGCATAAATTTATAAAATTTACATTATTTAAACAGTTTTTAAATGTTAAAAATTAGTAAGTCAAATAATTTTACACATACAACTCTTCACTTCAGAATGTCATAAATTTACAACAATTTTAGCCCAATTAGGTCCAAATCTATTCATCGGTTCAATCTCTGGCTTACGCCAAAGCAAAAATTTAAAACATTGCATATCTCTATATAAAATCAGCCTAGGACCCTCTACCATAGCTCATTTTATCACAAATTGTGTATATATATTAAGTGTATAATATTTATTTTTATGTATATAATTTATTTTTTTGTCATAGATTTTCTTAAAAACTTTTTTTAGATGTAAGACTCCCTTAAATACAACATAGTTTCAACTTAATGAAAATGACACTGAAGCTAGACAGAATTTATACCTATATATTCCTAATTATTATTTTTTTAATGAAAATACCAAAATATGGACTATGAGAAAAAAATAATCAACCAGTATTTAGTCGAATGTATCTTGTAAATCCAAATGATCGAGAACGTTATTATTTATTACACGTAAAAGGAGCTCATTTTTTTGCAGATTTAAGGATCGTAGAAGGTATTACTTATCTACCATTTGATGAACATAAAAGTAATTTTTATAATTAGCTAATACCTACTATAATCGGTGAACAAATAGCATTAAAGAAATTAGTGAAATTATCAGTACCAACAGTTATATACCATACCTTAAATGATTTTGGGTTACCAACATTTAATAAAAACTTACAATATGAAGACAATTTCGACGCAACTAATCATATCAAATTCAATAGAACATTATCACATGAAATTCAAGAGAAGTATCATTCATTCATTATCAATAACGCAAAAAAAAATTTTTGATATACTTATGAATAGCTTAAGCGACGTTATAATTAACAAATGTTACTTCATTGATGGACCTGGAGGTAGTGCGAAAAGTTACTTACTAAATCCAATAATTAAGTTTTTAAACAAATTTATTAATAAATAGGAGAACTTCACATGTAACATTTAAATTACCATTAAACATTAATGATGATACAACTTATAATATTTCTCCAAATTCAGAATATAGAATAAATTTACGAAATGTTAAAGTTATTATTTGAGATGAAATAACTATGGCAGTAAACATGCCTTTGAATCTATAGATAAGTCATTTAGAGATATATGTGAAAATAATTAAATTTTTGGTGGTAAGTTAATTATAGTTTCAGGTGATTTTAGACAAACATTATCGATTGTAAAATGTGGTAATAGAACAAAAATTGAAAATTGTGTAAAAAATAGTAAAAATTATGGTTTTATTTTTAAAACTTGTCTTTGAAAGATAATATGAGAATTAACAATAACGAACAAAAATTCAAGCAATGGTTATTAAATATTGGTGATGGTTGTGATGCGTGGAGATTCCACTGCGGAACCTCACGCTTCTTCGCGAGCCAGCGTCGCGTGCGAACGACTTTTTCGGATGATTGCCGTGCACGCCGCGGGGTTGGGTTGCACGTACGGCAACGTCGAAGATGAACGATAAGGGAGTGGCGCGATCGACGCCGGGCGGGTCGATGCGCGCGGAGTTTCGGGACTTCGAATCGTACCGGGATCGAGCGCGGACGCTTGCGAACCTTCGGCTTAACGCGAGTGAGGAGAGCGAAAAAGACGAGAGAGAGGCAGCGAAAGAGGCGAGCAGGGGAGGCGTGCGACTGCGGATCCGTTATCTTCGCTGACCGAGCGACCGAACCTCCAGGGTACGAGCCCCGAGCGAGATCCACGCTGTGTGGTATATCGGCGAAAGTAAGTTCTTTTGGCGATTTCCGTGGCCCACGTGTGTGCGTGGGCCTCATATTGTAATCAAGCGATCGGACAGCGGCCCGATCACGATCCGCGATTTCGTTCTTTCTCTCTTACGAGCCAGTGCGACGGCTCATACATCGTCTCGTGTAGGTGCACCCGCGAGTGCACCTGTTTCAACCGTTTTCGGAGTGCAGAGACTCGGGTCTCCACCAGAGTGACCGCATACGTCGTGTCGGTCACCGTGCGGCGTGTGAGCGCGACGCGAGCACGCTCACCTGGAATTCGGAGAATCGGCACATTTACTCGCGAGCGAGCGCGTGCGACGGCATCGGAGGTAAGTGCTGCTAAGCACCTGGATGCAAGCGCACCGCACCTTGAGAAGAGATAATTAGAATATTCTTTCAGGAGAATATTCAGCCAAAATCTCTCCCGTCACATGGTATATATTATAACAATTTTGAATGAGAAAATGAAGTAATATAAATTTCAAAGAGAATGTTTAGTAACGGAAAATAATATTGTAGAAGAATTTTTTGGCAATAATGTGACGATAATGAAGATTTAAGTAAATACGTACCTGATGAATTTTTGAATTCTTTAACTCCAAATGGCATCCCTTCCCATAAATTGATTTTAAATAATGGCGCTATTATAATTTTGCTAAGAAATCTCAATTTATCAGATGGTTTATCTTATGGAACTCGATTAAAAGTAAAAAAATTATTGCATTACTGCATTTGTGTCGAAATAATTACTGGAAAAAAGTGGTAGTATTGTTTTACAAAAAAAGAATAACAACATCAAAAGAACAATAACAACATCAAAAGAACAATAACAACATCAAAAGAACAATAACAACATCAAAAGAACAATTACCATTTGAGATGAAAAGACGTCAATTTCCGATTAGATTGGTTTACGCTATAACAATAAATAAATCTCAAGGTCATAAAATTAATAAAGTTGGTTCTATTTACAAAACTCTATTTTTAGTCATGGTCAGTTGTATGTTGCATTATCAAGAATAACATCAGGAAAAAACTTGAATAGCCACATTAAAAATGACGCAAGTTGTAATACTGATAAAATATACACAAAAAACGATGTATATAATGAAATTTTAAATTAACATCGCAAAGTGAAAACAATATTCATACGATGTATATGAGAAATGAAAATGACTTTAAAAATGGCTTTGTATTTCATTAAATTTTGAAGCAAGTAAAAAAAGCACTGTGAAGTAATAAATATATATAATAGGCAGCAAGTACAAAATGCGCTGTGGAGTAATAATAAATACATACAAGGTGAGGAAAAATGTATGGAAACCCCTGAAAATGTTGCGATTTTTATAGTAAAAGAAAACAAACAAAGGTCATACCCTAGGTAACTTTCAACGAGGAACCCAACGGTGACCTCTGATTTGACCCTGAATCTCATTTTCAAGGTTATTTCAAGGTCAATTTCATTTTTTCAAATGGGAACCCCTATTTTTGATGCCGAATCGAAAAGAGCCTGAAATTGTACGTGTGGGGACAACTCAAGTCCGAAGATAGCGTGATCCCTAATTCTCCTTTTAGTGCTACCCAGGAACAACGATGTGGACGTAGAAGGAATCCGTTCCCTTTGGGGTGCTTTTTGAAAGTGAGATTCCCTCGCCTTTCACGTAAATGAATTTATAACAAATGTTCAAATTGTTCTCCATTCGCTTGCTGACAGTAACCAATCCTATTGTAAAATGATTCAATTGCATTTCAGATCATATGTCGTGGAATGGCATTAATTTCTTGAACTATTCTACGTCTTAATTCTTTAAGGTTTTGTGGATTATTTCTGTATACCCGATCTTTTAAATACTCCCACACAAAATAGTCCAAAGGTGTTAAGTCTGGAGATCTTGAAGCCCACTCTACTGTACCTCTTCTACCTATCCATCTTTCAAAAAATATCTCATTCAAGTATTGTTTGACATTTACACCGAATTGAGCTGGAGCACCATCTTTCTGAAGCCATATATATTCAAAATTATCTCCTCTTAAGACTTGGATAGCTGGAACAATCTGATTTCGCAAAATTTATTCATAACTTACAGTGTTCGAATTTCCTTTGATAAAAAAGGGACCTATTATTGTACCGCCTACCATTCCTGCCTACACGTCAATTTTTGAGGATACTGAGTGGCTTTCTCTCATCCAATGAGAATTTGTATCAGACCAATATCTAAAATTTTGACCATTGACTTCGCCATTTAATTGAAATGTCGCTTCGTCCGAAAAAACAATGTTTTGTAAAAATATTGAATTTTCAGTTATCATTTCCATCATTATCTCACAAAATTCCACCCTACGATCAGGATCATCCTCATTCAATTCTTGCACAAGTTTCATTTTGTAAAGATGAAATTTGTTTACCTTTAAAATGTGGATTTTTCTCAAAAGACAGTAAAACTGCAAAGATTTTTCTTCATTTGTTGGTGCTTGTGGTCTTCCATTAACAGGACGATTTTTAATAAACCCCGTTTCTTCAAAACGTCTTAAGGTTTTTGAAACTGTGGATTTAGACAAAAGAGTTTCAGCATCGCCGTTTCGAAATGTTGCATTAAAGAGATTAACAACATTAGTATGCGACCTTTGCTGATCACCCCAAATCCTCATCATTAGAAATTCGCTCTCTTTCGGACAAACGAAACATTTTAAAAGTTTTTAAACAACAAAAATGTAATATTGTTATAGTAGCCAACAAAAAAAAAAGAATTAAAAAATATTTGACGAATTTGTCGAATTAGTTCAACCTCAAAACACTGTTTGTTCCTTTTTATTGGTCACGTAATTGTTTATTTCAAGAGTCTATTTAATGACAAAACTATGACAACAACAAAATATGGTTTCAACTTACAATTAGTAGAAGTCAAGAGCAAATAAAATTTTAAAATCTAAATGATAAAAATTTTTCAATTAAAAATATATTTTTACAAGCACTTCTATTTTATTTTTAAATTTTTACTTCATTCAGATGCTTTTGAAATAATTTCGTATTTTTAATAAACAATTAGCTTTGCAGCCCATAAAAGAGGAGAAAACGTGACTTTTCAGTTTTTGACAATTTTAACGATATTTTTTGCTCGAACTAGTGAATTTCTATCTTTTAAAATGAAAGTTGAAGATTGCGAAAAAAATGAAACCCGGATGAACTGTCTAGGGTAAAAAAAAGGGTTGGCCTCCTTTTTAAAAAAATGTTTCTTTTAAAAAATCTAAAAGAATAAATTAACGATAGATCTTCAAATTGCGTTTTATTCATTTTCTAACAAAAATCAACCCTGTTTTTGTATTTTTAAAAACCCTTTTTTCAAATTTTTGCACATTTGTTACTTAGAAATGAATTAGAATTTTTCATTAGTAGCCTCAAAAATAGTCGATTGAAATAACTCGGTTGACCTTTAAATAACCTTGAAAATGAGGTTCAAGGTCAAATCAGAGGTCACCGTTGGGTTCGTCGTTGAAAGTTACCTAGGGTTTGACCTTCTTTGTTTTCTTTTACTATAAAAATCGCAAAATTTCCGGGGGTTTCCATACTTTTTCCTCACCTTGTATAACCAACAGCAGGTACAAAATGCGCTGTACAATAATAAAAAAAACTATGTTTAGCGTGCCTAGTAAAAAAATTGAGAAATCAAGGCCAAGCCACCCCGAAATCGAGTTGAATCGATTTTACCTCGATTTGCGTCGAATCTAGCTCGATTTCCACCTCGATTTCGGGGTGGCTTGGCCTTGATTTCCATCTCGATTTCTAGCTGGATGGGCCTCGATTTCCATTTCGATTTCTTCCCCGATTTCGAGGTAGATTAGCCTCGATTTCGAGCTGGAGTTGCCTCGATTTCCACCTTGATTTCGAGCTGGACTCGCCTCGATTTCCACGCGACGGTGTCGCGTTAGAAAATTAAAAATTAATCCATTTACACAATTAAGGGGGTATTATAGCGAAAAAATTTCAAAAAATTGAAAATTTTTTTATTACATATTTGGATTATATGAAAATAAATTTTTATGCAAAAATTTAAAAAATTAAAGAAGTAATACGAAACTTTAATTTTAGATTTTTTGAAATAATTTCTAAAAATGTTATAATTTATTAATAAAGGTTATCAGAAAAATATATAAATGTATAAAGATTTTTAAAAAGGGTTTTATTACTATAAAATAAATTTTAATACAAAAATGTCAAATGTAAAGTTTTAAATAAAGCGCGCGGATCACGCTTCAGTCGTGTCGCCACGGTCGCCGTAGCTACTTTTTGATAACCGATTGCTTTTAGTAAGTGCTACATGTGTGTTGAGGTTAATCGTGTTCGTTTATCGTATAATAAAGTAAGGTGTAGAATCTTCAAGAATCATCAAGGAAAATACCCCTGGACACACAGTGCTATTTCAAAGCAGGTAAATTTATAAGTTCCATTATCACTTCAAGCTGTCAAGCTAAAAAAAGAACTTTCATTTTTCTGTTTTAAGTCCTATTTAGCCATGATTTTGAAGTGCTTTTTTATACAGTGTTGTATTTTAAATGTTATTTTAAAAGTGCAATTGGTGCAATAAGTGCTGTTACATTTATGTAATTCTAAGCCTCATGCCAGCATTGTCTGATACTACAGACATTATGCTGCTTTTAACATCATCTGCATGGACCACTATAAGCTTCCACTTATTGAAGAGAGAATTATAATACCTGCGACGGAGTGTCGTACGCCACCAAAGCGCGCAATTTCTATAAAAAGGGTTTGTTTACAGGCGCGGATTAGCGGTTCGAGGATCGACGATCGACGAGACGACTCACTAATATTCGCTTGATGTTTTGATTTCTTCGAAACGTTATTAATATCAATATAGGTGTGCGCACACATTTTTGCGTAGTATGAGTGTGTGTATAAGTGAAATTAGATTTAGACCAGTATCGTTTCGACCGCCAGAAAAGATAGTTTGGTGATAGACGCTTTTGCCTTTGCTGTTGTTTTTGAGTTGTTGGTTTCTGTTGGAGTTTCAGTGGAGTTGTGGAGGAGCATTGCGGATTTTCCTGGCGATTTTAGTGGTCGGAAGACACGGGACTTTTGTTACATAGAGAGAGAGAGGATTGGCGTTAGACTCAGGAGAAAGCATTGAGTGAGTTTATATTGATATAAAGTATGTTACAGACAGATTTTCATATCGGCCCAACACGTTCAAAAATTGGAACGTGTACGTCGCGTGCACGGTGATCGAAAAGGATCCGCCGGGGCCGCATTTTCTCATTCCCTGATTATCTTTGATTCGATAATTGAATGAGCACGGGGCGGAAAAGCAAAAAGGCTTTCTCGCGGACGGTTGGTGATAGGCCGGTTTTACTTAATGAATAGCGAAAAGGCTATACTGAATAGCAAAAGGCTATATGTATTTTGTTAAATATAGCAAAGAGGCTATATGTAGGATTTTTGGTGAAGTTAGTAATAAGTTGAAATAATGTGCTTTCTTTTTTAAATAAAACATCAACAAAACGCGAGTTGATGTTATAAATGTTTTAGCCTTTAATGTTCGTTCGTTCTCCAGCTGTCAGACGAGAAACGTCGAAATAAAATTATATAAAAAAAAATATGAAAGTCTTCTTTCTTTCTGTGCGCAAAACTTCCTTTGGAAGAATATTTTTGGTCCTTCGAGCCGGATCTTGAATTGAATTTCTACATTTGCACTAGAAATTTGGAGAAATAATCCTTCGAGAATGATAAACCTCAGCGATAAAAAGAACTCGGAATCAACGAGTTCGAGAACCGCCGCCCCGGAAACAACGAGCCGCTGGTGAACGTATATCCGCACTACCAGCCCAACGACGAAGAACGCGAAGAAGTGCTGCTTTCCCGGGGACAACGAACTGCTGTCTCACACACGCCGCTCGCCTCATTTCAATCTGATGTCAGAGTACGAGAGAACGACGGGTCTGCTGCCGCGCGCCAATCTGCGCCGTCCGCTTCTCCTCATATTAACGGGGCTCCAGAAGCCCTGTCATCCCGAGGTCAACGAGCTGCTGGTTTGTGCATATCTGCGCCCCCCACCTTTCTTCAACCGGACGACGAAGTGCATGAGAACGCGCTGCCTACACGTCGCCCAAAAATTACTGGCGTGCGTGTATTCACGCCGTCCTTTTCTCTTCAACACGACAACGAAACGCACGAGAACCTGCTGTCTTCAAGACGCCCAAAAATTGCTGGTGTGCGCATGTTCATGCCGCCCGCTTCTCTTCAACTCAGCGGTGGAACTCGAGAAAACGCTTTGACTACACGACATCAGAAAATCGCCGCTACTTTAACGCATCAGAGTCTGCGATCGCAACATCAACAAGCAGCAGCGTCGATAAGTTTTAAATATAATAAACTGCGTAGGCAAAGAGACA
>JAWWEM010046040.1:0-12651 GCA_035582935.1 Ormyrus thymus
AAAACAGTGGCTTGCTCCGCAAGTTCAAGGGAAACAATAATAAGACATTATAAATCCGTACGAGTATAATGGCGAAATTCTTTACTCGCAAAACAATGACTCATTTGCAAAGGAGGCTCTATTAAAAATGACGCAATAGGCCGCATTAAAAGAATAAAAGCAACGACGGAGAGGGACAGACACGGACAAGCACAAGCGGCGGCGGTAGAAAAGCCGAAACATTCATCACAATTTCAGCATGAAAACACACAGCCACGTCTGGCCCGAGTATACACGCGTAAATCAAGCGATAAATATTCAAATTGCTTTCACGTGTTAGGGAGTAATTTTCGAAACGCACTACCGCGCGCGTCTACACATACTCCCGCGCAGTGGGAGAGGCGCAGGAGAAAAAATGAAGGAACAGCGCCGGTCCATTATTCACGTAAAAGGGTTCGAGGGAGTTATGAACCTCCGCATAACTCCGAGTACGTTCCTTCTCATTACGTCACAGCCATCTCTCCAGCGGCATCTCTTATCTGGTCGAGAAGAGAAGCCGATAAATTAAAAGCGACCCCCTTCTCTCTGTCTCTTGCCGACTTATCAGCCAGGGCGACTTATCAGCGGCTTCTATCATCGAGTTCGCCTCGCGGCGCGCGGCGCGCGGCCCGATTCCCTTTTTCCGGCTCCCCTCATTCGCTTTTCGTGCGCGCTTTCATGTAACCAGTGGAATCTCGACACTTCCTGGAATACCGCCGCTGCCGTTGTCGATTAATCGCCCAGGACGAGATAATCGAGCCGCAGAATAGAACAGCGCCGGATAATACACAATAACGTTTTTGTGCTGCCGAGCTAATTCCGAAGGAGGTGTGCCGAAGGCAAGAGGTAAGTCAGCAGCGGCACGTTTCTTTCGTAACGAGGAGGTGGGTGTGAAAAACTCGCAGGAATTTCACCGGGGAGACGAGACGAAGAGCTTTTGGATCTCTTCTTGGCAGCCGTGGGGCGGTAATGTTGCTTTCGAGTCGGAGGCTTTGAATTGATTATTTCTGGCATTTCGATACACCGGACTAGTTGAGACAAGCGCGAACCCAAGTATTATGGCACGCGCAAAAGGAATAATCGGATCGAATGACGCAGAGCATATTCCGAAGGTGATTGACCTCCATTGCTCGGCGACTATTCAGTGCTTCGTATAAATAATATTCGCAAAGGTATTTCTGTTGGCGGCCTTCCTGCCTAAAGTAGCTAATTATTTTCTACGGCAATTAAATAGCGATAAATAATGCGCAATACCACAATGGCGCATTCGTAAGTAGTTGTGAAAATTTGAATCCTCTGCGAGATAAGCTCCGGGTTAGTCAAATTTTAAGACAGCCTTGGGAAAACAATGAGAATTCTTCGAGACAAACTGCAGTTTGTGCTGCAAAATCCAGTTTATATCTTATATACAAAAAGAATCTAGTATCTTTCTTTTAGTGAGTAAACTAGCAAAATGACGAAATGCCTTTATCTCCGCACTTGTAATATCGTTTGCTACCGTGTAATACCCTGTGTCACTGAAGCCTCCGTCCCGAGAAAAATCATCGATCATGATCAATCGTCCATCGATACTTTGTAGGCATAACTGGATTTGTATTTGATTTACCTGTACGTAAAATGCGTGTTGCGTCACCCACTCAAAACGACCGTTACGTAAGCTTGTTTTACACGGGTATTTTAGCTCGATTATTGTTGATACAGTACAATATTTTAAGCGGCAAAAGACGCTCGAGTTCTTAATAATGTTATTATTTAAATAAGCTGAGCACAGATTTCATGGCCGCGATAGTGCATTCGAGCGAATAAATATGGCTTGAATGCGTCGTAAGATAATAATCCTCGTAATAAATTAAAGCGTATAATGGGCACTTGCCTTCGAGTGCGCTTTTTCTGTTATAGTATTTTCGAGTAATTGCCACCTTAGAGAACAGTAAATTTTAGACCAATTTCTTAATAAATAAGATTGAAAATACCTGAAAAGGAGAGCTGAATACCAACCACTTGACCAATCTCTGCAGAAGCTGCCTCCTCGTGATTATTAGTTATATATAAATTCCATCTTATCAGCTCGCGGAATCTAGTCTAATTTTAGCTGCTCGTCGTCTGAATTTTTAAGTCAGTTTTACAGAAAGTTTCGCCGAAACTTGAGAATGAAATGACGCTCGTCAGTTCTACCGCAATTCCTCTTAAAACATAAATTCGAACTGAATTTATTCGAGAAATTGCCAAAATATACCCCAAACTTAGATACTCAGCACTGTACTATTCTCGAGTAATAAAGTAATTTTTGCACTCCATCCTGTTTAAATATTCATCATCCTAATTTCCTCCTTTTCAGTCTTTTTATTACTTAATGGCTGTATACTTTTAGACGCGCTCGAGAAAGCATCAAAGCGGCCCTCGCGAATCTCGCAAAATTCTCAATTTCGATTCGTGAAACAGAACGAAGCGCGATGCTTTATTGCGTCTGTTTTGAGTTCGCTTTAATAACACAGCCTTTTAAAAAATGGCCTACGATCCATCAAAAGTCGCTTGGCGTTTCACATGTAAAGTCCCGATTAAAAGCGCGATACATTCTCGACAGAAACGGTCATTAACACCACTAATGAAAGGTCGTCCTCTCTCGGAACACCTAAAAAAACAAGAAACGAAGGAACGAGAAAGAGAGAAGTCAAGTCCTGGCAAAAGCCGTTCGCATTTTACGTTTTTCGGGGAAATAATCTCCACGGACTCTTCGTATCCTCGTCATTAATTATTCCTAGGAGCGTAAATAATTTTTGTTTTTCCCTCTTAAATCCGGCTAAAGCCTCCGCTATCGGCAGCCCGGGCATTTTCTAACGAGCACGCCACTCCAATTATATGCGCGGCACTGTGGATATTTGTACACGCCCGCAGCGCCGCCTCATTAAGTGCGCGCTTACGCAAAACGGCATTACGGGGACAAGGGGAGAGTCTCGCTCTCTGGGTTTTGGATTGTGAGAGAGAGAGAGAGAGAGAGAGAGAGAGAGAACGAGAGGCACGGCGTTAAGAAAAATCACGAGCAGCCGAGGTAGGTGGCGCAAGGCTATACCTGCGGTGATAATGGACCCGTTTAAATTATGGGCCCTGGGCTAAGTAGTCATGTGCTGCGTCAATTTAATTGATAGAGAGTGATTTGTGTGGGAATTTTAATGGCTAATTTCGACGAGATGCTTATACTTCCGAGAAAACTTTCGAGACGTCGTTTTTTCGCCAAGTCTCGGCGGCAGGTTGAGACTTGTACGAAATGACATTCATAACTACGCGCTCGAACCTTGAACCAGCTGATTTGTCAATTTGATTGAGAGGCGGAGCGTAAACTTGTAAGTAGCGCGAGTGATTGTGTCGAGAGGAGCTGGGCTTTCCTGTTCTTTTTAATGCTAATTTGTAGCAATTTTAAGTTTTCATTTGTAATAAAGACAAAATAAAAGCAGAGGAACTTAGGAAATAATCTGATTTTAACCCAAGTTAAGATTTCAATTTCCAAAACTTGAACATTCCCACATTAGGTTAAAATGGGAAATCAAATTTTAATAAGGAGCCCTCTTAAAATTCAGACGTCAGAGGAAGTTGAATTAAAAAAATGAGATAGAAAAGGTTCCTGCCGATGCTTCCAAAAACGGAACTTAAATTTTAATTAACTTTTCGATCTAAAACAAGAGCGGAGGAAGAAAAATCCATTAAAAAAAATACAATCCTACAAATTAAGCAAGAGAGCCCTGCGGGCTTTTATTTTTCTCGAAAAACAAACAAGCACTAAATCCAAACGGAGGAACTCGATTAAACAAGGGGGCAGCCATATCCGGCCGGGAGTCCACTTGAAGTAAAAACTCGTGCCCTCTCTACAGTGACACTTGTCTCGGCCTTCACAAGTTTATTGTTTCCTTCGAAAAGAGCAAAGGGCTCTCGGGTTCAGCGCCGCCCGTATACTTTCCAATTCGACGGCGTCCTCTCGTATACATATATATATAGACGACACCGACCGGAAGCGGGACGGCCGCCTTAACGGCCGAGGAAAGCGTCCCCGCCGCCTCGACATGTAGAATCCGACGACGCGTCTATGCGACGGAATGCGCCGCGAAAAACAAAAACAAAACGTAAAACCAACGGGAATGTTAGATTATTATCTGGGCTCTGGTGCACGCGGAGGCGAGGGAGGGAGATGGAGGGAAAGAAGGTACTTTAACTTCCTACTCTGATCTCGCCGAGATTGTTCAGGACGAGCAACGTGAAAAATTTTGTAATTGAGACGGGATGCTTTCGGGAGGGATGCTACGCGCTGCCGAGTTGGATGGAGCCGAGAACGGGCCGACTTCTCATTCTGCCTGGATGCCTTACTTTTTTCACTTTTTTTCTTTTTTAGGCTCGAGCTTATGACTCTTGGCCTTCTGGAGAAAACGTAATAGTTAGCGAAAGAAATGTTGTACCTTCGCGGAGATCAAATATTTTTGGTAACGACTGCGTCATTTATTTCTCTTTTAAGCAAAGATTTCAAGTGGTTAACGCTTGATTTATGATCTTTAAAAACGCGTAAAAGGTTCTTTCAATATTTACGGCACTTTTGTCTCTCTAGAAGCTGAAACATTTATATATTTGTGGATTTCGAGGAGTATTTCAATGACATTTATGTCGCAGATTAATTTATCATAATTTTATTAAACGGTTTAACGGTTGTAAATTCTTTTAATTACTACTAAAAATTTCTACATTTTCAAACAAGTACGGACGGTAAAAGCAATATATAATGAATAATTTAAACATTCAAAATACTGAGCGCTTAAAATAAAAGCGAGAAAAGACATCCAGACTATAAAAGTACTTTTTAATTCGTTTGCACTTGAATTCATGAATACATTATGGACCGGGAATTTGAAGGTTTAGAAAGTTTTATTCAAGAATTTTATGTTGAATCTAAAAATCACTTTTTCACGCGCAATAAAATAATCCGGCACTTAATATGCATTGATCAGTAGCAAACATTGTTTTAATATACCTCCAAATAACTCTTGTTTTAATGTAACTCTCCGAATTTCGCCTTGTAACAAATCTTTTTTTTAATACACTTGAAAGAATAACAAGGAAAACGTTTGTCTCAGTGTTATGAAATTTGGACATTATTTATTTACAATCGAAATTAATATACTAAATTCTATTTATTGTATTTTGCAAACGTGTACTTTGCATTTGCATGTTTAACTCAAATTAAATTAAAATTTATGAATATATTTTGTAGGCGCAGAGCATACATTAATGCCCTTAATTACAAAATACATGCAAAATACATTTCATAAAATCCCAATTAAAATTCAAAGTAAAATCTGCAAAATGTCAAAAAAAAGCTACATACTTAGACGACTTGTCGATTCAGAGCAAATGTTTACGTACAATATCAAATAATATTGTTATCTCCTCGGGTAAACAATGAACGTGATTTAACAATGATAATTATGTTTACTGAGGTAGTTTATAGCGCTTCTATCGCGACAAAAACTTGCATTTCCGACACTCAACTTTCCCGGAAGAGACAGTAAACAGAAAAAGCGCCAAAGCCTCTTAACCTACATGTTCGTCCAAAAAGCGCTCGGCACGACACACTTCATTGTCCATCCCACACAATAAAACCTCCGCTTCCCCTAATTACCCGTAAAGACTCACGCGTGTCGTGCTCGTGCTTGCACCTCTCTGCATTCACAGCAGCGCCGCCGCTCTCTCCCGGCAACAACCGTCGTTCGTTTCGTTAGTCACTCGTTCTTCCTTCTCCTCTCCGTCTGTTGTGCCCGGCTGTGGCCGAACGATAAAGCGAGACAGAGCGATCGAGGGAGAGAGCTGCGGCCGGCGCTCAGCAACGGCGGATGATTCGACTCTGCGGGCGCGCGCGTCCCGACTTGCACGGACCTGTCGGCCGCGCACCGGTGAATCAGCTGCTCGGCGGCGGACTTTGCAGCGCCAGTAGAGTTCCCCGGTGCAGGCAGAAACATTTCAGTCTCGAGGCGCAGTGACCTACGAACCGGCCTCCTCGTACACTTCTCTCGGTTGTCTTCCCGTTCCAAGCTCTGCGCGAGCTGCGAGAGCCGAGTTTGCCGCGGTGTTAATCGGATTGCCTTTTTGAATTTCGCGCCGAGCGCGCTCCGAAAGTTCTTCAAGTGCCTCGCGCCAGCTCGGAGATTTTCGCTCTGCCTTTGTGCGGCTCTTTAAATTTTTCCGAGGGGAAAATCTCCGACGGAGTCTTTTAAATTCAAAGTGCTGCCGCCGCGTATATATACTCGCTTTGCTCGCTTTGCTCGCTTTTCGGCTCTGCGCTTTAATTAAAAAGTCCGGGAAACGGAAAAATCATGCCGCCGCGAAGTTTGTCGAGTGCCAGGATGCCCCCTCCTGATTCTTTGAGCTTTCGGAGGACTATGTGGCTAAATCGCGCTTCTGTGAGGTGCAAACATTGTGGGACTAGACTCGAGTGTAATGCGCGAATTATACGTGGCCATCTGCGGGATTGCAGCAGTTTCGGTACAGCCAGTCAACTTGCTTCCGAGAAGAACCAAAAGTTAGTTCATTTTCCTATTTTTTGCAGTTTTAATTTTAACTTTGAGCGATGATCACTCCATCGAAAGTGCTCTACTTTCTTTAATATTCGTTCAATTTTTAATGGTATTTCCTTCGATGTAAATTACAAATTTAAATGAAAGTAGTAAAAAATTAAAAGTTTTCATTTAGTAATATCTTTGAATGTTTACATCATCCGTATCAGTTCAAGCCTCTCCCTCTTCTTCGAATTCGCATTCGCTCGCGCGTCATTGTAATCTGAAAAATCAATACAAGTATCAAGTTCACGTACCAACCATTTGTTCTCGCAAAAATAAAAATCTCACACAACAAATATTAAACATTAAAGCAGTTAAAATAATAATTAACAATTAATCTCCCAATTCCCGCGCGGAGAGCCTTTATTCCCATTCCGAATTAAATACATTCAAGTCTTTTAAAGCATGTTTTGATAAGCACTATCGTACGAAATTTTTACGCTTAGTACACATTCCGCGGCAAATGCAATTACGCGAAATTGCAGTCGCACACGTAAGCGATAAAGCGCAGTCCCTGCACGTAACAGCCGCGGCGTTGGGAAAAAGGCGGCGCGTTCGTTCGAGCCTGCATTCGAACGCCGAAAAGCGATAGGCGCGCTAATCCCAGATAAATTTTCAATCAATTTTCAATTAGCGGAGAAACCAAGTCCCGAGGGCTCGGCTTTTGCGCTCCGGGCCCGAATTACGAGCGACTCGCGCGACCTCCATCGGCGACCGCAGAGCCTCTCTCGTTCTCGTCGTCGTCGTCGTCGTCCTTCGCGCGGCGGCGAGCCGGCCGAGGAGAGATCAGTCGAAATTGCAGCGGTGAAAAACGTCGCTCGATGCCGGCTCGTTTCACGCGGATAAACGCCGGGCTGCTTCTTCAGGTACGACGGCTCGGGTAATAAGCTGCGCCAAAGAGGCTCCCCGGCCAGTCATCTTGATCTTTTACAGTCTAGTTATGCTTTTTACTATTTTTTCGCGCGCGCGCGCTTCGCCGAGGATTTTTTGTCGCTTTACTTTAATTACGACTTTTATTTCGTTCTTTGGCTTGGTTATTTTGTAATGAATAATAAAGTGAGCTTCAGATGAGTTTGACGATAATATTCAGGCAATTAGGGTTAAACTTTCATTTTCATTTGAGAATAAACTTGAGAATAGATTATCGTGGAGCTTGATTGTCTCAAATAATGATTATTTTAAACAAATTTAGAAAAAAAGGCGAATTTTGGTATTTATTTGTTGATCGGCGAAAGACATTTTCATCGAATTATTAAAATAATATTATATGCATACCTTTTTCAAGTAAACGTTTTGTGCAAAATTTACTCGGCAAGCTTTTCGAGTCCCCAAGTTTTTATCATATAATCTCAGATGCATCAAATTTAATCCAAGTGCATAAATTGCATTTTTTGCGCTTTTTAAAATCGCGAAGAATTTAATGAGTTTTTTATCCTCCCTCCGATTTATCATGCTGAAAGCTCGGAAAAGTTAATGTTTAAACAAAAGTTCTCAGGTGAAAGTGGGAAAATGGAAAGCAAAGAAATAATTCAGGAGCGCCTCCTCCTCTTGCAAAGCTTAGCATCGTCCCGTTCATTTAAAAGGACGAAGACCGCTCGTTTATTTAAGCCGTTTGCCGGCTTGAATGGGTATAATGTAAATTAGGCTCCGAAATTTAAAACACAATTGCACATATTTTAGAGCCCGACAACGTAAGTTTGCCCTTCGAGCCGCTCTGCTGCGCTGAATACGTTATATGCACTGCCTGCAATCGCTCGAGCAGATAAATTGATTTTTAATGTATTCATATACGAAATACGAATACTTACCAGAACATAACTTCGAACATACGCTTGCGCCTACCACTATCCCATATGCTTAAGCGAGAGGCGGGCAAAAGTAACAAATTGAAAAGATAAATTTTATCGAAAAATCGCCACTAAAGGCTTTCTCGGCCTCTTAACAATTTGCCCGCGAACTTTATTGCGGCGTAATTGCATTCGTTCGCAGATAATTCGCGGCGGACTCTCGCGATCGTAAAGGTGCAGTCGTCAAAAGCTTCAATCTCGAGCGTCGATCGCTTCAATATTTTCACATTATCCCTCCGACAATTTAATCGTCCAAGGTCAGGTTTGACAAACAATTTGCAAGTCAAACTGTCAAACGGCATTACCGCCGGCCGAGCTTGAAAGCCGGAGCGAGAGAGAGAGAGAGAGAGAAAGAGAGAGAGAGATAGAATGGCCGATCATCAAGGGGCAATTTGCATTTTAATCCGCCGCTCTCTCGCTCCCAAAATAAATCGCTCCGATTCACAAACGCGCTCGCGGATAATCCGAGGGGGGAAGCGAGTCGCGCACGAACGCCTTTGTAAGCGTTTAATTGCTCTCGCGAGTCAAACACGCAGGCCTAATTAACCGCAAAAAAGACGCTAGGCTTTACGACTCCGCCTCTAATGGGGCAAAAAGCGAGAAAGCCGGGTATTAAAAAAAGCTCCCTCTCGATCGCCTGCGTTATTGCGCAAAAAAGTTGCGGGCGCGCGACCTTGGCGCGCAAGGGGCGGCGACTCATCCGAGGTGTATTCCCTGGAAGTTGCGCTCGCTCTCTCTCTCTCCCGAGGGCAAGTGCGCGCGGAATCTCGCGGGGATTACGGAGGAGTGATGCTAAATGCGGAATGGCGTGCCGGGTATATATTTGCCGGCGGCTTCTCTTCTTTTATTTATATAATACGTTAGCGGTTTAGCGGTCATAACAGGTGATTCATTGCAGTTAAGCCGCGTCTAAGCTCGGCTTTTTCTCGGCTAAAAGTTCGATAATGAATACGATCGTTTGTTAGGGGAATGAAAAGATCGCGAACTTGATGGCCTTCTTAATTAATAGCTCCGGAGGAAAATGCTTATTTCGCGCTTTTGCCCATTCCCCCTTCAAGTTTTAATCCAAGCAGATGCAGCGTCGTGCTTCGATCATCCTCGCCGTCGCGCACGAAAAGGGGTGCATGAATTTTTCCAGCCCCGAGAATTCCGAAAGAAACGCGTGCATATTAGCTTTGATTAAATAATGTACAAGCGCCGCCACGGCTGCTGTGTTCCATTGAAGCTTTGCATTCCGAACCGGCATTCGGCCGGGGTTCTCTTTGTTCGATCCTCCGCATTACACCGTTACCACAATTACCGCGTTTTTCCTCCTCTTAAAAGTGTAATACTCCGCGTAGCTGCTCGCCTCGCGAAAAAGAAGGCACGAGTCTGCTTAGCTCGCTCGCGGTTTCCCTCGGTTTCCTTCATTCCGCTCTTCTCGCTCGATTGGAGCGCAGGAACGAAAGAACTTGCGAGCGAGCGGTGACAAAGAAGCCTCTCTCCCACTGCAAAGCGAATAAACAAAAGGAAAAGAAGAGGAAAAATAAACAGGGGCGTGGAAATGGACGCGCACACTTGTACCGCACAATTGGCGGCTTCTCCTTTCTTTGTCAGCTATTACGTGTGCATGTGAGGAGAGTCTTAATCGATTTCTTTCAAACAGGAAGCAGCAGCGCAGCTTCGTTTGTTTTACTTTTGGCCTTTCCACAGAGCTGTCTTCTTTTGTGTGAGGATCGAGCTGAGCGCGCGCCTCGGGTAACGTTATCATTACCGGGGCAATTGCCCGCGCCGCTTAAAAATAATCTCTCTCCTCCCCGTTTTTCGTGTCTTTTAAAAAAATAACGGCCTCATTACGGCAATTTTGCCTCGTTAGGGAAGATTTGTGAGGCTCTCGCGAGGGCTCTCGCGATTCAAATCGATCGAGAGACTATTACTATTCTGCTGAGTTTTGCGCTCTCCTCGAGGATCGAGCTTCGAGGAGTCAATCAGGGAATCTTAAAAGGCCACTCCTTAGCTCAAAATTCGTGAAATCCGCGTCCGAAATCGGTGTAAAATTATCGCTGAATCGGCGAACGAATCGCGGATTTCATAGACGGGAGCTCGCATAATACTCCTTTGTAATCAGCTGCCTCCTCTCTCTCCAAGATCGCATAAATTTCCCCCATAAAACCCTGGGCCGCATTATATGTCGGCGCGCACCGACACACTGACTCTTTCAGGGAGCGGGGGAAAAATGTCGGTCGAAGAGCCCCCGCGGCTCCTAGACACAACAGTCGAAAAGCTAGAAGCGGCCGCTCCGGCGTACGTGAAAGGACGAGAGCGGAGAGAGCCAGAGGGGGGCAACCACCGCGCGCGTTCCTCTCCGCCGCTGGCTTTTCTTCCTGCAGCTCTCTCTCGTCTTCTTTCTCTTCCTCGGCGAGCGCTGCTCCGTGTCAGTATATGAAGCGAAGGCACGCACCGACAAAAGTCCACAAATCGCATTCGCGCCACGCAACTCCTTTTTAACTTTTTGGTTTATCGCGCGATGACAAATTGGGCGCGATGCTTTCTTTTCTCGTGACGAAGCGGATTCTGATAAGAGGGGTATAAACACCGCTTGGTGTGCCGTTCACTCTTTTCTCGGACGGGTGCTTTTCTTTCGAGTAAATAAAATGCCGAGAGCGGCGACTCTTCGAGTCCTTTGATGTATTTTTTAAAGAATCGCTTTTATGCGATGCTAAAATTGATACAGTTTTTATTATAGCTAAGAATTTTATATCGCTAAGAGTTTATGTCTCGGAGAATCTTATGTAGAGGTGCAATATCGGAAAGGAATTATTATAATGCAATTTTATGTTGCATTGCAGGATGAGCGTAAATCTTTTCGGAGATAAATTCTTATTTATTAATTTCACACGAGTATGTAAATGAGTCAGGACGACAAGTAAGCCAATTTATATAAATAAACCGCTTTACTCTTCTTTGGCTCTTGAAAAAAAAAAAAAAAAACAACGGAAATTAGCTTCCCCCCTTAATTTCCACCGTACGTCGACAAAAATAGTGCATTATTTATTGGTGCATACCACGATCTTATTCCTGGGAAAAAGATACTCTGCAGCCGGAGACAGTCTCGGAAACGCAGAGCGCCGGCCGATGTTCCCGCTCCTCCTACTTCTGTTTGTGTTCGGGGTGTCATTTTTCTCGGAGCTGCGCAGTGTCTTCCGAGGTCGGAGCGTCCAACGGGGGCTACTTTTTTTCTCTCCGCTTTTTCTTATGGCGAGAGCGAAAGGCTGGATTAGGGCTTTTTATTATCGGCTCCGTTGTCGAGTATCGCGTGTACTTGGAATGATTTGGACTGCGACGTTTTTTGTCTCTCTCGGGAGACTCGGGGATTTTTGGTCAGACCACACACGACTTCTACACACCGCTCTCGTGCTTGCTTAATGCAAAGATCTTGCATGGGTACACTCGATAATGCGGCTTTCGAGTTCGATAGCGCGGTAATGCGCTCTCGGATAAGTTTTATTTACGAGTCCACGTTCGAAAATTCATTTTTCGTGCAAATCAAGTTTATGAATGAGTCAATTAGTGCAAAATTTTTTGTATAAATTTTATTAAATTGAACGCATGCATTCGGCAGGCGATGTAAGGGACAATTTTGTCGCTCGGAGCATTCAATCAATTGACGCGTCAATTTACGACGTACCGTTATATTTTAAATTAAAAGTGATATTTTGAAGCAAAATTTTCTTTATAATTAATTGCTTTCGGTGCTTTGAATGATGAATTAAATTTTACACCGCTGGCAGGTACTGGTTATTTTAAGATGCAAGCACCAGGATATTTGATCATCATTTTTCAACATTAACGTAAATGTTAAAGGACATTAAAGGCATTATCGTCAAAAGTAATTGCAAAAGTTGGCAGAGAAACAATTTTACATCGATAATAGACGACGATTTTACTCAATCTATTTCCAGGGAAAAGAACAAAGAGAGCGAAGAAGGTACATGACATAATGATCCTCTCGATAACTACATGATATAATCATTCGTCGATTATGTAAATGAAACACAAAAGATCTTTATCAATAGATGGAATCTTTAATGAAAGGATCCGCGGTGCACAATGTGCAAAAATCGTCTACGCAATCAGTCTTCTTCGAACGACTTTACCCGCATTCAAAATGTGCCACTTACAGATAATTCATTGTGCGGAAGCGGAGCGAACAA
>JAWWEM010046072.1:0-12644 GCA_035582935.1 Ormyrus thymus
AACTCTTGTATAAGCATTATAGCAACGTCGGTTGAACCGGTTGTTCAGATTACGACTACAATTCTAGTGATCACGTAAGATTTAGTGCATCGTGAAGAATCAAATAATTCTCTTCAAGGATCTTACTTCTTTAGAAACAAAGTTACAATGAAAACCTTCGAAAAAAAATTGCGGCCAACCTGCACACTTTTCACGAATATTTTTTTATCTTAAAGCATTACACTTTTCGCGTGCTCGCCGATCGTAAACTCCTAACTCATACTTTGCCCACGTATACAAGCACTCGATACAATCTTCAAGCCTCTCCCCTTGACCCAATTGCTCACGCATCGTATTCCTAATCCGAAAACAAAAAAAGGCAGGGATCGAAAAGCAGCCGAACTCCTGCGGCAGGATTCAAAATTGACATCGGCGCTGACGGTCATCTGACCGTCCAGCAACCTTCTCTCTCTCTCTCTCCGTCGCTCGCGCAAGCCTACGCGGGCTCTCTTCTCTTCTCTTTTTTCCCTCCTCGCGCGGCATCGGCGCTCGGCGGCGGCGGCAGTCCGCCGCTGGAAAAGTCGGTGCAGCCACGCAGATCCGAGCTGGCTTATAAAGCCGGACGATCGCGGCGCACGCAAAGCCGCGCGAGAGGGAGATAGAGAGAGAGAGAGAGAGGAGCGCGTGCGCTGCCGGCTTCTCGCCTTTTTTGGGATATACACCCGCGTGCGTTCCTACCTCGGTAGGTGTGCGCTTTTTCGTTGACAGTATAATACATCCAGCCGAAGACGTGCCTCTGGTGTGCTCTCCCTCTCTCTCTCTCTGCTCGCTGGTTCCAGTGCCGGAGAAGTGCGCGGGTTTGCCGTTCTTTTTTTCGAGTGCATTATCTTTCGCAGCCTGGGAGTGTGCCTTTTTTTAACGTCCGCGCCTTCGGGGAAGTGTTTTGTTTTTGCCGCGGAGTGCGTTCTAGATCATTGATTGGACTATCGCTGCGGCGGGTGATTGGAAATTCGATGGAATCTCGTCGAGACGAGTGATAATGGGTATCTTTGATTGCTCACTTTGTAGTATCGCGATACCTCCGAGAGGCCGTCAGTTCTAGCCAAAAACCTTCCACTCGAACGGTCCCGCAATAAAAGTCCCCCCGAAATTCTTCGACTCGCACCCGACGCTTTGTTGCGCCAGCCCGAAATTTGACAAGCAGGTTTTCCTTGCAGCCGAGCAAGCAAATTTCTTCGAGCAACGTCCGAGAGTTGAAACCTTGAATTTCTTCGACATTCCGCGCCGAATTCCTCACAGCTCTCCGGTCAATTTTCCCCGAGAAGGCAAAAATTCTGCCCTCCCCCCCCTCTCGGTAGCAGCGTGGAAGCTCTCGGCTCCTTCGGAAATTAATATCACGTGCTCTCTCTCTCTCTCTCGGCAAGCTGCACCGCGAGCAGGTCGGCTCGTCTTTCCGCGCTCTCGGGGAGCTCGTAAATCGCCCACATAAGTAGAATCCGAATTCCTTATCGCTACGGGCACGAAAGGCTGCCTGCTGCCGCCGCCGCCGCTGTTGTTGTGCTCGCGCGAATCCTGCTCGTAAACGTCAAAGTGCTCCGCGCGCCAGAAGCAGCTGTTTTTATTTATTTATTTTTGCTCCTTTCCCCCGGAGGGGGGGGGGGGAGAGGCAACGATCCGGACGCGGAATTGAATGTTTTGCGGGAAGCGGGAAGCTGGGCGGTTTTTTAAGCTGTTGCAAAGGTTCTCCTTTAGCTTTTGCGCAATGGAAATGCGCGTTTGAAAAGTTTTCGTCGGTCTCGCGATCGACAGAGCATCGCCGACGTCGGTAATTTTGTGCTTTTATGAATTGTCAGCGGGGCCCGAGAGCAAACGTTATAAATAACGAACGGCCACGGGGCTTACAGGAAAATCGTGCATTCATTTGCGGGCTGCTTTACTTGAGATCGTCAATTATGTAGTGCAATAAAGTAAACTACCCTAGTACAAAGAACTTATAAAAACTTATAAAATGGGGTTATTCCGGGTGCAAATACACACATTAAAACCCTTTAAACGGACTCAATTTTATTGGTTTTTATAAGTCACTTTCAACAGGGTAAGTTAACCGTCAAACTTGCCTAACTCGCTAGAAAATGTCTGATGAAATATTTTTGAAAACTACATTATGGAAAAATCGCGAAGGCGAAATTGGAAAATGAAGAATAATATTATAATAAATGTAAATTTGTAAAATATTTGAGGTCGCTTCGTATCGAAGTCAACGTTTCAAGAACTCTGACTAAAAAGAGTATCGCCTGACTGACGCTCGAAGCGTTGAAATATAATTAGCAATGCTAAAATTTAATCTTTATCTTGTTAATAAGGAGGAGATTACGCGGCGCGTAAAACGAAAAGAGAATAAAATATATGAGGTCACGGACAATTTCGGAAGTTGTTTGTATGTTTTTACGCAAATCACGACCGCCGGCTAAGCATTATAATGACGAAATTAGAATTTCTTAATCGACTAAATTCACCGGTGAAAATTCACAAACTCGCGGATGGAAGGAAGTTTTGTGCCCCTTTGCCTCGCGGCTCCCGATAGTTTTCGAAAATATTTTAAGTGCATTTGGTATAGACATCGTTTTGCAATGCGTAATAAAAGTTGAAACGGTTTCGCGCAGCCTTGATAGGCCGCATTGTGAATTACTTTTAAAAAATTTCCGCGCTGAAATTTAAGAAAATCGAGCCCGCTCGGCGAACGTGCAATCAGCTCGCGAACGTGCAGCGGTGCTTATTTAAATAAATATTTGTTCTTACCCCGCCTCCGGTCTTTCCGTCGACTTTCCAATCTTCTAACAGTGGAATACGCGGCGGTAGCAGTGAATTTCTTTAAACATTCCTAAAAACTAACCATTCTTACAAGCATTTACTCCCGTTCCCCACTCGCTTTCCCAACTAATTTACATTCGTCCAGTAAGCTACGGCGTGAAATCAAAAAATCCAAGCATAGATCGCCTTTCCACCCAAGCCAAACAAACTTCTCCCTTCTCAAAAAAAAAAAAGAAACAAAACAAAACCAAAAAAAAAGAAACAAAAGCCGCAGCTAAAAAATAATCATCTTCGAAACCGTATCACCCAGAGCCCGGCGGCCTGCTCTGAAAAACGTGTCCGCCTCCGCCGTCCGTCCCCACCCTTTGCCTCGGCTCTGACTTTCGAACGGCGGCAGAGTCGAGAGAGAGAGAGAGAGAGACAGACGTGCGCGCATACCTGCTTAACCGTAACGCAAAAAAAAGGACGTACGTACGGGCCGCGGAGAACCACGTGCGTTTTTCGTATAGCTGCGCAGACGCGGGCAGCGCGCGCGGCACGGCTCCGCTTGAATGTTGCGTGGGGCCGCCCCGCGCGCCGAGAGAGCCGGCAGTCGGACCGAAAATCGCCGTGAGCCTCGGCCGCCTCGCGGCCTACTGCTCCTCTTTCGATCGGGTGTGCTTGCTTGCTTTTTCTGCTTCTTTTTCGGCGGACTTTTACTCGCTCGGTGGCTCGAGGAGTGGACGTGGTTGGCTTCCAGCTGCCGCTCGGAGGGG
The DNA here is from genome assembly GCA_035582935.1 of Ormyrus thymus. Classification (NCBI taxonomy): domain Eukaryota; kingdom Metazoa; phylum Arthropoda; class Insecta; order Hymenoptera; family Ormyridae; genus Ormyrus; species Ormyrus thymus. Next base: position 3,546 of record JAWWEM010046072.1, read on the forward strand.
GAGGTGTCGCGGCGCGGCGTTTAATTGCGCGCGTTGTTGCGCCGGATCGCGGCGCGGTTTGGAAATGATTGCGGTGCACTTTTGTAATTGGTGGATGCGGTTGACGCTTCGTAGGAGAGTGTGAAATTTCTCGGGGGGCACTAATCGACGGCGCCGAGTTTTGAATGTTTTAGGTCGCCAAAAGCGAGCTTGAGGCGGAGAGTGTATTTTGAAACAGCGGAGACGTTTGCTCGAACAGAGTTTACGTGCGACTTGATTAAGTTCTTTAAACTTGGATTTTTTTTTTTTTTGAAACTCGATTTCGGTGGAATTAAAATTGTAAGATTAACGGCTGAAGAGGCAACATGTTGTCGGGCAGCAACGCGAATCGTAAAATTTATGTGCATATATTTATAAAATTAATTAAGATGTTAAACAGTCAGCAGCGTAATAAGAAGAGTTATGCACAAAATAGCCTTTTGCATATTTCGTGGAAATGCATTTTGTAAAGAAGAAAAATATGAAATGTTACTCGTCGAGTTTTAAAATTCGCTTTTCTGAATAAATAAAGAGCTTGCTAATCACAGGCTTTAAAATTATGCAATACAATTCTCGCCCGATGAGTGACAACTTTTAAATTACTTCTTTAAAATCATACGTTCAAAATACACTCTTAAGCCATCGAAACACCTCGCGCCAATTAAGTTCACGAAAAAAACATAACGTCAATCTGATCAGCAGCGAAGGAGCCCAACCAAAACCAATCTCCTCGAAAGTGCCTTAAACAAAAAACAATGAAAAGCCCACGGTGAACGAAGCCGAATCTCCGCGATATACATATATACATGTCGAGAAAAGTGGCGAAAAACTCGTCGCCGCAACCGAAACCCGAGGCGGCCTCCTTATGACCCCTGGCCGGCCAAGCACCGAGTGTTTCGCTTCCGTCTCGCCAGCCGAAGATCCAGCAGCCTAAGGTGGGACTCCGGTGGACGCGCGCACGCGCACGCGGCAGCGAGGATGAACGGGATCAGCCGGGAGATCGTCGAGAAGAAGAACGGCGGCGGCGGCGACGTAAGTGTGCATGCATTCGCCTTTCTTTCCCGCGATCATATTATATATATATGTGCGTACGTGCGCGAGAGTCGCGTGTCCTTCCCGGGGGCTGCCCACGCGCGCAGCTCCTATGTAGGTATAATAGGTGTACATAATTTGTCCCTCTCCGGCGGGGCTCCTGCGGTCTCGCTTAATATGGAGAGAGGTGCCGGTGATACCGACGCGGCGAACCGATACGCTGGAAGGTGTGCGGTGTTGGGGGGTTCGGGTGGTTCGCCAGTGATTTACGTGGAATTGCGGGTATTCGGGTGGCTTTGCCGGGTGGGATTGTCCGTCAATGCTGGAGGATTCAAGTTTTTGATTAGGCTTTTTTGTTTCTCTTGGGTTTATGGAACGAGATTTTGGTTAAAATTAGTCGCGCGGGTAGTGAGTTCATTTTGTAGACAGAATTTTCAACCCAATATGGCTCTAGAAAATTTTTTATGCCACTTTTTTGTTTTTGTTAACCGAGGAGCGAAACAATGTTTAACGTGCTGAGAATACAAAATCGTTTCTTCATGTACCCGATACTCAGAAATAATTATTTTCAAACAAGTACTTCGGACACATATTTACTTTATCGAAAATATGAAAGTAATACAAAAACTTTAAAAATCCAATATTTATATTTTTTAAAAATTTCTAATCTAACTTTTTAAAAACATCTTTCTAGGAAAAGAAAAAATGAATAAAATCTATTTTCTATAATTATACACAACACAATTTTTATACAATATGTTTTAAATTCTTCAATTTCTAACAATTAAAAGATTACTTTTCTGCATTTTCACATTGCTGATATAAGACCACCGTGCAAATAGAGATGAAAACCAAGCAGCTAAGAAAAAATAAATTACCTCCCTAAAACAAAATTTCCCTCTCCAACAAATCTCTCCCGTCGAACCGCGAAAAACCTCCCGAAATCAGCCGAAAGCACCGAGCCCCAAGCCCTCGCGGCCAAGCGATTTCGCGACTCGTCGATCGACGGAAAGGGGGGGCCGCATTTCGGGACGCATAAGCCGGCCTTGCGCCGGCGGCGGCCACATGTGAGCGCGCGAGCTCTCGTCATATAAATGCTTTATGAAGGCCTTGGGAGAGTCGCGCGCCCTGCTCTCCTTCGGAGAGCCGAGACGATCGAGTGGACTTTGCGCGTCTGTTTCTCTCGCTCTCTCCCTCCACCTCTCTCAGACGCTGACCTTTATGCTTTCGTCCGGCCCGCGCCGCGGAGCTCCGATGAATTAGCGCTGGCTGCGGTCTGGATTTTTTCGGCTATCGCCTTTTAGCGCCCGTGTTTGTTCCGACGTGTGCTTCTCGTTAGTGGGCCTTTTTTTGCAGGTGTACTCTCTTTATTTTTAGACTCCGAGGCGCGCCGGTGTAATGAATTCATTCGAGCTCTCGTTCTCCCGGCTGTGAATTTCTCAATTCGGTTAATTAGCCTTTATACGAGGCGTTTTGGCGAGTTCGCTTTTCGGCTGTACGGACACTTCTCGTTCTGGAATATGAATTTTATCAAAGTAATTCCCTCGATCAAAGTACGAGTGCACGATTTCCACGGAAAACCGTTGAAAATTCATTAGCCGCCGTGCCGTAATAACTCTTCCGAAGGCACCTGTACGCGCGATTAAAAAAAAGCAAGGCTCGACCGCGAGGATAGATCAGACGTGGAATTCTTAGCAGGTTCTGAATTTGTAATTCGCCGTCCCAATGCCGCGGCGCGCTCGCGGTAATCCGGCTATAGTGCAACTTTTTGCCTATCTTAATCGTCGTGCTTGACCCAAATTTAAAATTACATTTGTCGCGCCTTATCGAAAGTTACAAGAGAGAGAGAGAGAGAGGGAGACGCGCGCATTTCCCCGCGCCGTAAAAATATATCTCGATAAATCAAGCGCGGCCGTCGCGAAGAGAGAGAGAGAGAGAGAGTTAAAAAACTGTGTCGAAGATTTTATTAATACCGTAAACTGTGGTAATTTTTTGTGCGTTCGATGCGGGAAAGCTCGAGCCGAGGTAGTACGTATATTTTTGCGTCTCTCTCGGCAGTCGTGCGGACGAACGTTGCGCGTAAATCGCTGGTTTTTTAAATTAAAATTTTGCAATGCTTATGTGCGCGTTAAAAATAGCTCTGTTAACAGAGAAACATATAAGCTTTGCGTATACACCCGCGTTGAAAATACGAGCTCGATATTAGTATTTTTATAAATATCCATCAGCTATTCGATATCCTAATAATGTCCGAAAAGTGCTCTCGCGAAACACCAAAACGTTATCTTTCAAACAAATAAACCTCTCCACTCCGAAGCTCCGCGGCATACTATTTCATAAATAAACTGTGCACTTCCAAACTTCATTCCCCTCTCGTCCAGCCGATCTTTCCCCGAAAACCTGTCCGCTCCATCGGCGGACCCACCGCGCATTGCCGCAAGTGCACACTAGGCCGAAAAATACCCCCGTCGCGTCGGGGCTTCCGTCTGCCTCGCTCCGCGCGCTCGCCCGCAGGATCATCGATCTCTCGCTCGCGTGCCGGCAGGCACGAGCCCGGACACGACTTGGCCGGAAAGTATACGTGTAAGCCCGCCAGGTCGCCGTACGTCCGGGAGAGACGGACTGCGCTCGTTCCGGGAACGGGGCTTCGTTTCTGGGGCCAGCGGGGGCGGACGCGCTGCCGGCGCCGAGGGTGGGAGATCGACGGTGTGCTGGATTTTTAAGCAGGATCGTTGAACCCTTGGCGTTTGGAGAATATGCTTCGAAGGGTCGCTGGGTTCGATGGACGTCGGTTTTGCATTGTTGTGGAGGAAAATGCGTTGGCGATAAACGAGCGAAGCTGCCGCGGCGAGCGGACTGGTTTACAAAGCTTTTATCGTAGATGAAGTTGTGTAAATTGTGGCGCTTGTGAATGTAAAAGTAGAATGGAGACGTTTACGTGCACGTACGCGTGTATGATTTCTGTTAACTTCGACTTACATGCGCAGGAATATGAGCGGCCTAGTTTTCGGTGGATGTGTTTTCCCATTCTATTTCGAGGAACTTTCTCCGACTTTTCTATTGTGTAACGGAAGAGACATTGTTGTTCGTGTAATTTGTTTGTGGCGGCCGTCCGCGACATATATATTTCCAAAAATTTATCTTCGCAAAAGTTTGTAACCTTGTAAACAAATTTTTATGAAAATGTGCATTACCCAATTTTCAGATAAGTTAAAAAGCATCGCTCTTTGTCACTTATTGCAACCTGTACTTTCATTGCGGCGAATAAACAGAGCAATCAAAAATAATTACTCGCATTCCTTAATCAAGTCCTACAAGTGTGTTTCTTGCAGTAAAAAAAGAAGGCGGACTACTTATTAATGCAACATCTAAAATGTCAAAGCATGTAGATTCTCATTCTGCTCTACATAAGTAGGAGTAGGGCTTAATTTGGATACTTCACTTTGAAAGTCGTCTTGAAAAACGCAATTAAAAGGCTGAAATTTGTACCTATGCAAATGACTACTATTTTTCGAAATTTCAAAAAGAAGTTTGAGAATCTGTAGTACTGAATAACCAATTAATAACTAAAAAAATTCAGTACATCAGCACGGTGCATCATCAGCAATATCGATTATAAAATAGCCAACCAAATACTAAGCGTTTAATTTCCAAATTGCTTAAACATCGATGCCTCCTCCGTCCCTCGAGAACCTTACATAAACCGTCCCTCAGCGAAAAGATCCGCATACGATAATCGTCGAAATCAACATAAGCCCGTTCCTATAAAAAAAAGCGCTGCCAACTAAGCTCTCTCTCCTCCACGCGCTAATCCCCGTCCCCCCCTGCCAGCCACCTCAGCCCTGCTCCTGCCAACCTTTAACGTCGCGGGAAGTCAGAGCCGCGTACGCAATAGTTACGTATAGCGCCGTCACGTGTGCGCACTGCAGTGCCCGCCCGCTCCGCCCCCTCCCCCCGCTTTGGTTTACTCCTTTTTGGAGACTCGGGGCACACAATAGCGGCCTCGGCGATCGCGCCGCGCGGCGGGTTATTGGTACGGATCCCCGGGAGGGATGAGATTCATCCGCGGGGGAGGACGCCGCGCCACTGATACCCCGATGGCGAACTGCAATCTGCGCCGAGGGAGAGAGTGAGAGAGAGAGAGAGAGAGGGTGGCTGATGCTTTTCACGAGAAAATAAGACGACTGAGTGCGCAATATCCGGGTACTCTCTCTCTCTCTCTCTCGAGGGGATGTTATTTCGTTGGAGAATTCCTTGGAGCTGCCTTGGGAGTTCGATTTGCGTGCCCGTACCGATTAGGAGGTATTTGCTGATGCAATTTTATTGTGGTCTTGATGGGGCGAGGATTGATTGATTGATCGACGGTGTTCTTGCTTTTTATATTGTTTTTAATGGAATTGTACCGAGGGAAAAATGCTGTCGCTGGCCACTTGAAATTATTTACTTTAAGCAAATTCAAAGTTAATCTGCAATTCAGAATGACTTAAGCCGCTCGTTTCAAATAAATGATAAAGATATTAAAAGGAGAGTCGATAAATAAACAGAATGGCAGTTACATCAGACTCGGAATTAAAATTGTATTTGTTTTCAAGATATGAGTGATGGGAAATCAATGACGAGATTAACAAACGAACGGCGGAATGTGTACTTTAAACGAGGAGATAAAATTAACGAGAAAACATCCGGAATAAAGCGCAGCACATCAATCGGAGAATTAAATCTGTCAGCTGTGACGCAAAGTAAAGCTTATTTTTTTTCTCCAGCTCCCGAGCTCCACGTGCAGGAGGCAAAGCCACATGGCTCTCGAGCGACAACGGAGTCCGCGTATTTTTAAACGACAAATTCGCTCCCCGGCGCGTGCAGGAATCGCGGGGAGAGCGGTGACGGCGGCGAAAGGGGGAAGAGGAAATTATATAGCTGTGTAGACGGGCGAGGGATCGGGTGGGGAGGACGGATTGCGAGGGAGCCGCGAAACCTGAGCTTTTGATTAATTTAAAAGCGTGATTCCTCGTTCCCCCTTTTTTTTTTTTAATGTCCAGACATCCAGGCGCGTTTAGTTATTGATTCGCGAGCCTTTTCTCCAAGCATACGGAATTCGCGCTTCTGTTTCGTGGGGTTTTTTTTGTAGGGGGAACGAAGGGTTACCTGATGTTTTTTAAGGAGTTTTTGTATTGCTGCAAGTTGGAAAAAATGTAAATTGCTTTTTTTAAGATTTAATCGAATTAGAGACGAATTGAAAGAAAAAAACTGATTACGTAAATTGCTAAGCAGATAGGTTTCATTTTACTTATTATCTCGTCTAACAATCAGTTTTTTCAACTTCGTTACTGAAAGGTTTTTGACTTTAGTGACTTTGAGATAAAAGTGCGCCATTAAGTTATTAAAGTTCGCGTCAACGTCGAGAGATTTTTATTGAATTTTCTGAAAATAATATTAAGATAATTCTTATCTTCATAACCAGTTGCCCGCAAGTACGAACTGTGGGTGGCTGATTGCATTATCGCGTATTGAAATCGGAAAGCTTCTTACGGAGCTGAGAATAATCTATAGTTTTCAGATTCGACCGCGGTGAAAGTCGTCATTTTTTTATTATCGAAATTGCACGTCCAGATTTTAATTAATACATTTTTATTTAAGCTAAATTATTTTTTAAGCGTTTTTAAATATCGAGATATATTACGCTTCGGAAAAATTGAATCAATCGATTTATAACGTTATTTTTTTAATTCAACGCGAATCGTTTTCAATCAACCTTTTAAAGTAAGACGCCAATTTGGCTACATTTATTATCGTGAATTATTAACACTTAATTACTATTATTAAAGTTATATCAGCTAATAAAGTTTTTAACAGTCTCCTGGCTTAATTTACTGCGTCGCTAAAGTTTCAGTGAAGCCTGGCGTTGTACCTCATTTATACTTATGCGAAATGGCTTTCACGCATATCTTCGGTCCGAAAGGATAACCAACAATCGTAAGCGCTTAATTTTTTTTAAGTGCACGTAAATTAATGTGCGTTTTCTCAATCGAAACGTTTGGATACCCTTTTAGTCCTGAAATTATGAGTCATCGCGTTTTTATCCTACCTTTTTACTTCTCTTTTTTTTCCTTAACGTTCCGGTGCCAAACAAGTTGGCTTAAAATGATTCATCTTTGCTATAAAACAATTCTGTTCAGTTTCCATCGCGCAGCTTATAATCGGGTATCTTTGCAGATTTTATTATGAGAATCGAATAATTTGTTTTGCGCTGCGGTATTTAATTAATAACTATTCTTTTTTTTATCGAAAATCAAAAGGAGCTTTGCATTAAAAAATAAATTTTTATCAGATTTGATTATTTACAATAGATATCTGCATTTAAAAAAGTAATTTATCAATTTATTCTTTATTAAACTTTATCTACTGCGAGTTTCTCAAGCCCCAACGTAATTACTTACTTTATGTAATGAATATATTCATGAAAATTTTAAATTGACCTTGTTAATAAGTATTATTATTTATCCGCAACGTAACCTTTAATTAACCCAGACGCATTCATTAATTTCCCCAGTTTTTTCTAAGCACTTCTCTCGGATATCACTTACACCTTAAAATATAACAATACTTTCCTCCAAAAGATCCACTGCATCAAAAGAAGCTATTTTAGTATACCATCCAACGTCCAATCAATACCTCAAAGCCCATCCAATAAAGCTCCTTACATCGCGTCATTACATTTCTCGCTCGGCGGGCCGCTCGATTACCACCGACTCGCCTACCGATCTTCCGTGCGGCGAGCAATTAGCAACCGCTTTTCATCCGGTAATACGATACAAATCACTACCGCAACGCGCCCCGCAGATACGCGACGTAAGCCCCCTGCCGCGCGAAACGGCCGCGACTCCTTCGCGACTCCGCGACGCGTCTCGTGCGCTTTCCTCGAACGCCGCGCACTCCTCGCGCACCTGCGCATCTTACATCCTGGCTTTTCGCGGATTGTATTCTCGCCGAGACGGCAAGAGTGACATTACAAACCGAGGGAGAGAGCTTTCAGGGAGATTTCTCGCGCGCGAGGAGTATTGCTCCCTTTTTCACGGAAGAGCGAGCCGCGCGGGGTTGCCTGTTCCTTAAGAGGGGCGCGTGTTTTTGCTTGTTTTTCCTCGGAAAGATTACACGGGGAAAGTGGAGTGGTTGGGGTTTTAGCTGGATCTGGAAGAGGTGGGGCAACGATAGCGGAGTGCAGGGCGTCGAGCGAAATTTGAGTTTGAAGGTTACTCGAGTCATTCGAGTAATGGTGGATGGTGTTATCGGTGGGGTGAAATGAAATTGCAGAGAGCGGAGGTGCACCTTCCGTGCGGCCTCTAATTTGTAACGAAAAAAAATTCATTGTTCTATCGGTCGATCAATATATCTAATTCGGTTCCAGTCCTAAGAGATTTCCCTTTTAATTTGGGTCAATGAAAATAAAGTTTTTCGATTACTGACACGCGGTAACGAACTGCACTTTTGCCTAAGCGCGGATGCCTTCCGCTGATCGTATTAGATTAATTAGAGAATAAAAGCCAATATCGTTCGGAAATTGTATTTTTATGTATTTCGGAAAGTTTAAATAATAATTTTGGGTAACTAATGTAGTATTTTAATAATTATATTGTTTAACAAGTTCAATTATTTGAATTATAGTTATTTTAAAAGAGTGCAAATTCAAGGTAAAATGTATCAAAGCTGAAATTTAATTAAAATCTTTAATGAAATTGTAATATGTATTGGGCACATGAAATAGTTATTATGTTCATCGAATATCTATTAATATAAAGTGGAATGTTCGATACTTCGAGTTTTGAAAGTATCAAATTAATTTTATTGGTTTCAGTTTTTGGTCCGCAGTGCGAATTTTCTTTCAAAAGTTTGAATATTGGGCAATAATCTGAAATAATCAACAATTAAAATAATAACGTTTATCTTGAAATCTGGAACTAAATGAGCAATAATAATTACTGTAATTTTAATATTTCTAACAATATTATTCATTTGAATAAATAAAACAAAGGTAATAATAATGTCACATTA
>JAWWEM010046123.1:0-12632 GCA_035582935.1 Ormyrus thymus
TCCTTTCACATTTATGTAGTACACAAGATCTGAATCTTTCTTAAAATATTTGCGAAAGTTTTCCTCTCTGTTTCGATGGACAGTTACTTTAGTACCCTTCATCAACATATTCCTACTTTTTAATTCCGAAGCTATATACTCACATTGTTCTTTTGATAGACTACTTGTTTGAAATAGATCATTAAGATCTTTTTGATCAAATTTCTGAACCTTTCCCACATTACCGATAGGGATGTATTCAGATCGCTTGAAGATGTACTGTGTTTTGGTCCATACAAAAAACAAAAAAAATAGCAATACTTCTGAAGCGCTGATGAACCTTGCAAAAATATTGCTGCAATGTGGCCCGTATTTTAAAAAAAGGAATGGAAAACGGAAATGATGGTTTGCAGGAATATTGCCTTATGGTTGCATACACGTTACATAGTATTGTAGGAATATTTCTCATAATGGTTAATATGGCCAAGCAACATTGCTCCAACCTTCAATGTTATATAGGTTATTCCATGATAACACATTTAGGAGAATTCAATCTGACAAAAAATATAAAATTTAGTAGAATCAATTTTTAAGACATTCCTGAAAGACCGCTAAAAAAGAACCTTGTCGATTTTTTATAAATAAGTAATTAAAACGTCAAATTGGAGGTTGGCGCGCGTAGGCGCGCAGGCGGCGAAGCCCCCTAGTACTTGATTAAAAGCTTCTTGGTGGGCGTCGTTCCACTCCCAGCGTGCGTTTTTCCTCGTTAGTTTGTGTAGCGGAGCGGCCACGCTGGATAGGTCTTTGAGAAACCTCCGATACCACGATATTAGTCCCAGGAAACGCTGTATTTCCTTCGCGTTTCTCGGAGGTTTGAGTTTCTCCACGGTTTCGACGAGCTCGGGGTCAGTATGAAGACCGTTCTTGTTGATGATGTGGCCTAAATATTTCAGCTCGGTGCGTGCAAATTTACACTTTTCGGGATTCGGACGCAAGTTGGTCGCGCGAAGGCGGCGGAATACCTCCTGGAGTAGTTCGAGATTTTGCTCGAATGTTTTCGAAACCACGAGATCGTCTAAATATGCGAAGAAGTGTGGCGCTAGCTCGGCGGGGTTTACCTGGTCTAGTAGGCGCTGAAAAGTTGTCGGAGCGGAATGCAGCCCGAATGGTACGACTTTGAACTGGAAGAGTCCCTTACCGGCTATTGTAAATGCCGTAAGCGGGCAGCTCTCTTCTGTTAGCGCTACCTGCCAATAGCCGTTTTTGAGATCAAGAGTGGATAAGTAGTGTGCTCCTCGCAACTTATCGATTGTTGCGTTTATCTGGGAAAGCGGGTATGCGTCCTTTTTAGTTACTGCATTTACTTTTCGGAAATCGACGCAAAAACGTGGTTCTCCGGTTTTCTTTCGTACAATGACGACTGGAGAACTCCAGGGACTGGTGGATCGTTGAATCACTCCTGCCTGGAGCATTTTATCGACCTCTATATCGATTGTTTCTTGCATTATCGGATTTCGCAGTCAGTATTTTTTTTTTTTTTTTTTTTTGATTGGTGTGGGATCCTCTAGCCTAATATGATGTTGAATTAATGTAGTTACTCCTTGAGTCTGCGCGCTCTGTTTCAATTCACCTGAGATTAACTTATCTAGACCGTGTTTCTGTGATGCGCTGAGATGTGCCAAACCGTCTGTTTCTTCCAGCGCGTAAACTGCGTTGCCAACTCGTTTGAGAGTTTTGCTGCGTGGCCCTATGATAGATTGACTGGCTACTCTCATGTCGAGGCCGAGTTTATTGAGTGCATCTACTCCCAGAAGAATTTCGCTTGTTAAAGTATCCATGACGAAATAACTGTGGTAAAAAATCATTGCGTGGAGGCGCAACGGGCCAGATATTTTTCCGTCTAACGAGCAATCCTGGCCGTTTGCCATTTCTGCCATAAACTCGGTCTCTTCTTTTTGCCAACCGTTTTGGAGGCATAATGCAGCGGTTCGTTTGTCGACATATGTACTCACTGACCCGGAGTCTAGAAGCGCTAAGACTTTTATACTGCCGACCCGGGCTTCTATATACCGCCTATTGTCGGGCGGGTCGGCATGTCGGAGAGCCGGACCTAGTTTTCGCTGGGTCTGGCCCTTCCAGAGTTTCCCGAGCGGCTGCAGGAGCAATCTTTTGTCAGTACACTATCTTTTCCGCAATACGAGCAAAAACGCGTGGATGCGTTCTTGCATTGGAAGCGGATATGCCCCGGGCTTTCGCATCGCCAGCACGACGTGGCGCGATCAAAAACGGAGGCTACTGGGGTGTATTTCGGTGGCGTTCTCGTAAATTGTGGCGACTGTTTATGAAGTCTCGGGGTCGGGTTTTGTACTGCTGTTTTATTCTCATGATGGTATACGCGTTTATTTTCTTCGAACTCTTCTGCGCGCTGAATAAGTTCGGTCAGGTGGCCTGTAGAAGCGCACTGTATTTGTAGGTGGTAGTCTGCTCGCATGTTGTAGTAGATGATGTCTAATCTGCGTTTGGCGGTGAATCTGCCGCGGCGGCGAATGAGCGTACTGGTGGCCGTAGAGAAGTTACGCAGGGTTTCGCCCGGTTCCTGCCGGTGTTCGGCGATCTCTCTATCGAGGTACCGGAGCATCCGGGAAAGGTAGAAGTCTCGCATGATCTCCTTTAACTGTTCCAGGGTCTAGGTCTCCGGTGCCTGGTTGCGATACCAATTCTGTGCCTTCCCTCGCAGGAGTTCCGGGAAGCCGCGCAACACTTGTTGGTCGGTTAATTCATATGGTATTTGTAATTCTTCGAGTCTTTCGATAAACGCGTAAAAATCGCGGCCATCGAAAAGGCCATTCCACTTTCTCATGATATCGAGGACTTTGGCTGCGGGTCGTCGTTCATTGCAAGTGGCCCGCCATTCGCTTGCTCCCGGAGCGGGGTGGAATGGTTCCTCCGAGCGCTCTGGATCTGATCAATTTCAGCTTCTGCATCTTCTAGTGCACGCGTGCGGTGTTTGTCCTCATCGTAATCGACGGGATCTGGTTTTTTCTTAAGGAAATCCTTCGGGTATTGCCGGGCATGCGCGACGAGTCTTTGTTTTATCGTTGCGCTGTTACCGCGGATATTGAGCCCTAGACGCGTAAGTTCGACGGTAACGGCTTTTTAATTGAGCCGGTAAACCCACGAAACACGTGTAGCGCTCGCCATTATTTGTTCCAACTCTTGCATATACCGGCAACAGGAAAAGAGGCTAGTGAGACAAACGCCTTTAAGCGTTTTCTGGTTTGACGGATTTTGATCGGTGGACAACAGTCCCTGTTCGGGCGCCATATAACGTTACCTTTTTCCTTCGGATAGGCTTCAGTGTACGCCAGGGTTAATTTTTAGGAAGAAAGAAACGGAGTCGGTATTCGGCAAAATGATGTTGCCGACACAGCAATTTTCAGTTCTAAATAACTATTTATTTCGGCCTGAGTTGACCGTCAGATTTACATATACGAAAAAAAGAGATATGAAATTAACAGCTAGTAATAAAAAAGAATAATAACAATTATGAAAAACTGCTGCTCCACGCTTCGCATATATTGACAATGCGGAGCGTTCGCCGGCCGAGTCTAAGGTGGGCTACGGATGCCCTCTAATTGAGGTGGCGTGGGGTCTCCTACAGCGCCTCCAGAATGACCTGGTACGGCGAGGTAGGTAAGCCGATTGTACAGTTCAGACGGCCCTGACACCTGTGCGATCGGTTGACCCTTTGGCCTAGTGGAGTTGTTTTTGTTTCAGGCTATTGTGCGACGGCGCCATCCCACCTCCAGACGGACCTGTGTCGGTGTATAGTGACTACCGATAACGCGGAGCGTTAGACGGACCCGATCGCCGCGTAGTCGGTTCGCGCCTCAAAAGCAGGGGGGGGGAGGCTCACTCCTACGCCTCCAGGCAGACCTGAGACGACGTAGACGTGGTCATGCTAACACAGTCCAGACGGACCTGATATCGAGTTAGCCCCACCTGGCAAAATCTCTTGCGGGAGCGGACTCCCGTTACATTATATTATACCTCTATGACTAGGCTAGCCTGCTGTCGCCTGACGCGCTTTAATTGGTCTTATGCCTTTAATTTTTAATTGATCATTTCTCCAATTCCATGCATTGGAGAAAAAAATGGTTGAGGACTTTTTGGCTCAGAATTCTCCCCTCTATCCGATGGTATACTTTTCTGCATATCTTTTCAGAACTCAAAAAATATTTCCGGACAGATATATCATTAGAAGCAAATTGTAAGAATTTTTACCTTTTGGTATTTTGCGATATAATTTTTAATATCTGGATATTGACAATTGAAAATTGCAATAATTGTCCGATTAGCGCTCAGCCGATGGTCGATGGGCGAGGCCAACCTGAGCGAAGAGCGTCGCGGAGGGAGAGGCGTTCCCCTCCGCCAGTCGCTTGATCTCTCTTCCTTTCTTTCTCTTCCCCTCCCTTCCTTCCAACCTGTCTGCTACTTTCTTTCCCTCTATTCTTCCATCGTCTCCCTCCCTCCCTCGTTCTTCTCTCTTTCTCTTTCTCTCTCTTTCTCTGAATATCTATCTATCTATCTATCGAGCGGAGGGGAATGACATGTCAAGTTTACTTTAGTGATATTGAGAAGGTCAATTCAAGGTCAAATGCTTAAAAAGGTTAAAGAAAGGTATCTTCACAGCGTTTATTCTACCGAAAAATTTAAGAAAGACAGCTTTTGGGCAGTTTTTTAAACATTTGTTCTTGAATTAACCTTCTCAAAGTCACTAAAGCAAACTTGAAATGTCATTTCAGAGGTAAATTTCCCCGCTCTATCCAATTTTGCACTTATAAATAGGGGTTCCCTATTATTTTAAAAAAACACCGTACTACTACTATTTTAAAAAAACACCGTAACCTTCCGATGACCTTAAAAATCGAGTCAAGGTCAAGGTCGTTGATACCATTAGGTGGCCTCCTCTGAACATAAACGTGGGAGACCCTACTAGTCCTATTTTAACTTTCGCATCAATATCTCTTTAGAAGAGTTCCCATGTTAATTTTGATATATTTGACAGAGATTTTGACCCATACGGATGATGTTGACTTATAGCACGGATACGAATGTAAAATTTCACGTATCTGAATGTAAAATTTCCTACTCTTTAAGAATCTGAAGATAAAAGTAAGGGTTCCCATTCAAAAAATCACAAGTTGACCTTTAAATTATCTTGAACATGAAGGGCAAGGTCAAATTTAAAGTTATGAGTATATGGCCCTCTCCGAACCGAACAACTTTTGTCTCAAACATTTTTTCTGAAAAGGTCAAATTCACAAGTTATTTGCGTGGGTGCGATTAAGGGGGTTTTATACCGATAGGTGACATGGCTTTCAATGGCCTGTAAAACAATTTTAATTAATAATAGTTTATACTATCTATATGTTAAAAATATAGCTCATTCTGAATCAAATGATCCGAAACAGAAGTCTGTAGGTTCATTTGTTTCAGAGATATTTCAATCTGAAATTTTTTCCTTTGGCGTCAACTCCAGTTTAAACCGTTCCACGGATTGGCATGAAAGAGGGCTTAAAATCTTTGTTTTTTATGTCATTTAGGGCCAAAGCTCTGAAATAGTGGAATTTTTTTGATTTAGTATTTTTAAATCAAGAAAAACTGAAAAAATTTTTTTAAATTTTGAAATTTTATCAGTTTTTCTTGATTTAAAAATAGTAAATCAAAAAAATTCCACTATTTCAGAGATTTGGCCCAAAATGACATAAAAAACAAAGATTTTAAGCCCTCTTTCATGCCAATCCGTGGAACGGTTCAACCAGGAGTTGACGCCAAACTCCAAAAAACCGAAGTTTTCAGGAAACAATATTTAAGTTGATAATAAAAAAATTGTTAAAAACTTTCATATTTTTCTTTTTACACTTGAAGTCCTGGATTTTGAAGATTATTGATGATGATCTTGTGACTGCTGATGACTTCTTAACTTTCTTTTGAAGCTTCTTTTCATGGATTTCTTAGATCACTCCACTCTCCCTATCTGGAATTTAAAAACAGCTGACCTGAAAAATACAGAAAATAGTTCTTGTTAGCTTGACAGCTTACAAATTGTGGAACTTAAACCTTACCTCTCTTCTTTGATGAACTGTCACGTTCAATAATAACACTTTTAACCTTACTCCGCACAAGCGTCAGCTGTTGTAGTCTGCTTGCTCCTTAGTCGATAAATGTTTTACTGTTGCCGCCTTATTAATATTCTAAATAAATTTCTAAATAAATTAATATTCTATATTATAAATTGAAAATAGAATGTTGAACAGTTTTTATTCAGTTTGTTTAACGGTTTGTAATCGAAAAGCACATCTGATAAAAATTGCTTGTAATTACAAGTTTAAATTTAAGCAAGCTTCTTGTTTAATTGTATAAAGTTAAAGAAAAGTTATATTGGTGAAAGATAAATGTAATCAGTGAAAATAAAAGAATTTTATTTTTAAAAACTTTCATAAGTTCAAGAGTAAAATGGAAAATACAAGAAAAAGAACATCAAAAAAAGACAGAAAAAGAGGATATTCTTCCAAGCCTCGAAAGAGGAAAGCTTGGAATAAAAACCTACAAAATAAAATGGAAAAGGAAGCAAGCACTTCATCTAAAAAGCTTCAAGGAAGAACATATACAGCTTACAATCAGTCACAGTTACAATCAGAATACAGCTTAAAGTCAGATTACAATGGATACAGGATTTTTGACTTGAACATCCTAGCCAGTATAATAAATTGTGTCACTTGTTGCAAATTATGTGGAGGTGATATAATTTAAGGTCTTGGCGGTGAATATCAGATTCAGTGCTTGAACTGTCAATTCACACAAGACTTTGCTAATTGCAATAAGCAGCGAAACTTATATGATCTTAACCAGAGATCAGTACTGGCTGGACGTTTAAGTGGTAATGAACTGAGTGATCTAAAAACGTTTCATGGCATTATGGACTTACCACCACCAATAACATTGTAACATTGTGGAGACGGCGCGACGCCGCACCGCCTTCCCGCTCCTCGTTACTATTATTTGATTTAACTGACACCCAGAGAATCCGTCTCTGGGGAGGCCGACCGAACAGAATTACCGGAGCCGGGATGTTCCGGCCGAACACGACGCGCGAGGATTTGTTCCCGCACTCCCGATTTCTCGGCACGGACTAAATTTACTTAAAAACTTACCGCGAGCCCTCCTCGCGTTGTCCGCTTTTCTATCTCTCCTCTCCTGGCTCCGCCAGGAGGACGCCCACTTGCTCCTACTCTCGGCGAGGGCGCAAGGGCCCCGGCTGCTGCTCAGCCGCTGGTCAGCGAGGGCGCAGTGAAGCCGGCCGCCACTTGTGCCCTTTTCCATTTTTGACGATGGCAGTGGAGGCCCCAGCCATTACGCTGCCCAATGTCACCTGAACCCCTAGTTCACTCCGGCTCTCACGGATCCCCACACCCGCTACCGTGTCGTTCGCGGACTCGCAGATCGACTCGCGCACCCGTCACCGTTCCTCGCCCGCTACCGTTTTTGCGGCACACCGAAAACTCGACGCGATGAAGTTTCGGTGTCGACGCTGCGACGACTCGCACGCTGCTCAAGAAAAGGCGTGTGGCTTTTTCAATAGCCCACACGATACTGCCCAAAAAGCGTGTGGCTTGTTCCCTAGCCAGCACTATACTGGCGAGCGAGCGGGTCTTCTCCGATCGCGAGCCCTCCTCGCGAACGGCCCTCTCGCTCGCACTCATACTCGCTTATAGGCGAGCGAGCGCCGCGAGCGCCGAAAATGGCTGCCTACAGTCGCTCCGACGAATTTCTCTCGGCACGTCGCGAAATGGCCGCAAGCCCCCTATTTCCCTCCGGCCGATTCTCCCTAGAACCGGGAGGCATCGGTGGGCGCGCGCAGAAACGCGCGCGGCCGATCGCCGCTCTCTTTCGCACCCATGCGAGAAAGCGGCGAGCCCGCTTTCCTTCTCACTCGCACTCGTGCACGAATTTTCGTGCTCTTAAACGGGCCGAATTCGAGAAGGAATGGGTGTGCGCTGGCCTTGGCGATGTAAACATGCCGAGGCATGTTTCCTCGCGGGCTCAGCGCAACTATCTCTTCTAAATTCTTACAACGAAATAATATTCCCGAAATATTATTTCGCGTTGATGTATTCTTACATCACAACATTTAAAGCGTACGACAAGTTACAGAAAAGGATTTTAAAAGCTGCTGACAATGAAGCTCAAAAAAGTATGCAAAGTGCTGCCAAAGAAAAACTAGAATTAACAACTCAAGTCAACAATGATCGAAATATTCAAGAAGACTCGAGTGATGAAGATACACAAACGAATGATAACACAAGAGAGGTGTTCAAGCAACTAAAAGTAAAAGGCGATGGTACCTGGCAGAAGAGAGGTTACAGTTCCTTGAATGAAGCAGTAAATATTTTAACTCTTATCGGAGCAGAGTCAGAGGAAGTTCTTGTCCATGAAGTACTTTCATCCTACTGTCAGATCTGCCAAAAATGGCAACAAGAACATGGGCCTCCAGTTGGCGAAGAATGTGAAGACTTTTTTGTGAAGACTTCTGGAGGAATGGAAAGTACAGGCATGCTGCGAATCTTCAGAAGATCTCAAGAAAAATACAAGGCTCAGTATACCCAATACATCAGAGATGGACAGTCTAAGACTTTTTACAACATCTCCAAAGCAAAACCTTATGGAGAAGATGTAAAAATAGAAAAACTCGAATGTATTGGGCACTTTGGAAAAAGATTCAGCTACCACATGAGGAAACTAAAACAGAACTTCAAGACTAAACACCTAAGTGACGGTAAAGGCCTTTTTGGCAAAGGAAGACTTACCAATAAAAGCATCACCACCATGCAGACGTATTACACTGGAGCCATCCGCAACAATCTAACATCATTGTGCGGAACGATAAGAGATACCTGGGCCATCTGGTATCACATGAGCTCCACGGACGACTCTCCACATCAGTTCTGTCCTGTTGGTAGGAGATCTTGGTCTAAGTACAGGCGGGCAGAAGCTCTCCATCAACTCCAGGCTTTTCATCACAAGAAATCCTTGCCTCAGCCTGTACTTGAAGCCGTCCATCCAATTTTTATAAAAATGACATCCGTCACTCTATTAAAAAGATGCCTTGGAGGACATACTCAAAACTCAAATGAAAGTTTCAACAAAACTTTAAGGAAGTTATATCCAAAGAACATCTTTGTTGGACTTCACACTTTGAAACTTGCAGCAAGACTTGCCCCTGTGCAATTTAATGATGGCATGTCCAGCATTCTGAAGATCATGCACCGCTTAGACATAACACCTGGCCTGTTTGCTGTGGCTGCTGCAAGACAAAAAGACGAGAAACGAATTAGAAAAGCTGAAAAAGAGAACCAAGAGGATACCAAAAAAAGAGACATATTTACACCAAATTACGACTTACCTTGGATGAAGAGCAGGATTATGAAGCAGGAGCTTTTTAATTTTGCAGTCTCCATCTCACCTGAATGACTGACTTATTAGGCACTTCACTTCACAACGCAAAGATAATAATCCTTTTATATACGTGGATGTTCATTTTAAATATCAATTTTTATCATAATTTATAATAAACCTAATTGAATATTTAAATGAACATCCAACAATAAAATAAAAGTTTAATTGGTTTTTCTTTTTTTTAGAAGTAAATATAGCTCATAACCTCAACATGCGGCGACGATTCTGCTGTACAACTGAATGAATACATGAAGTTGTATACAATGAAACTACAGCAGCTGACGAGCTGACACGCGAGAAAAGCGATCAAACGACTATGGCGACGCGGAGCGCCAGATTATAAAATTTAAATTTAAAAAATTTATTTTATGTTAATAAAAAAGTATTTTTAAATATTTATATTATTTATAATAAAATTTATTAATAAATTATAAAGATTTTAGAAATAATTTTAAAAAATCTGGAATTAGGAATTTTAAGTAAATAATAATTTTCGCATTATGTGCTTTTTGCATTATATAACTTTTCAATTTTTTATATTTTTACTTAAAAATTTTTTTCTGCATAGATTATAATCTATAGAATCGAAATATGTAATAAAAAAAATTTCGATTTTTTGAAATTTTTTCGGTATAGAACCCCCTTAAAAAAATTCGCTAAACACTCGCGAAATAATAGTCAAAACTTCCAACAGAGATGTTACTTGAAAAATACTTTCAGAAACGGATTCGAAGGCAAAAATAACATAACCAACTTGTATAAACACCCAAACAGAACATAATCTCATTAATTTAGTCTTCACATTACTGCAATTATTCTACATCATGGGCAAATGAAATTTTTAAAAATGCAAATGTTTCTCTCCTCCAGTTATGATTTCGTTAAAGCACTTTCATAATGCAACATAATAGGACCGAAATTCCCGTTCGAATATTATCATTTTTTCCACTTTACCTATCGAATATTCATTTGTTAAGATACGCAAATAACTACCAAAATTTAATAAATCAACGCGTGTGCGCGCGCATAATCATCGACACGAGTGGATTGTTTCGAATTCGTAAATCGTATTTGCATGGCCGGGTTTTATTCCGTACATCTCTCAAATGCTGTATATGTTTACCTTTTTAACGGGTGCCTTTTTTTAATTTTACTATTTAATCTCTGATTTAAAGAGTTTAAAGATTAGTAATCTATGCATAACTCGACTTCATCGTTTACAATATTATCTACCATGACAATCAAAAAGAAAAATAAAGGATTTATAACAATTAGTATAAAGTTTTCAAATTTTATCCTCCCAGAGAAAAATGTCCGGATAAAATTCATTAAAAATGTAATATTTGCGCTTTCTAACAAAAATTATTATTTTATACAGTAAATTTTGTGGCTTTAAATTTTAAATGCAGAATAACAAATTTTATTACGTAGAATAGAAATTTTTGTTTGCGGTAGTACAGAAAAAGAATTAAGGTGGAGTGGTTCTGGTTGTAGTTATTTCTCTAATTTTGATTCGGCAGCATTCAAATTTCTTAATGAAGGTTAAAATTCAAGAAACTATTTCTTACGCCCTCTGTTGCTTCATCCTAGAGGAATGTGATAGTAATTTTTGAAGTTATTCGAAAAACCTTTTACAATTGTATTTTAAGGTGTCTGGGACAAGAATAAATGGTTATTGAAAAATGTATGGATGTACGCATTTATGGATGTGCGCATTTATGGATGTATGTGTGCGTATGTGTGGGTGGGTGTGTATGAGTATGTGAGTGGGCGTGTGTGTGCGTGTGTGTGTGCGCATGTGTGCGTGTATGAACACCTGAATTTCAGCTCCTATTGAACGGATTTCCATCTCTCACGTCTCAATTTTTTTGTTTTTTTTTTTTTGTAATGACGGCAAAAGAATTTTTTTTGTTTAGCTTATTTGTTTCCGTTTTATCGCAAATTTTCGATTTTCGAAAAATTTAATTTTACTTTTTTTTAATGATAGAATTGAGATTTGAATCGAACAACGGCCAATTAAAGGATTATAAAAATACCTATAATTTCAGAGAAAAAAGTTACTCTAGCTTTTATGGTTTTTAACAAAAACGTGTTTTTTTTTAAAAAGCTTATAATTCTTAATTTAAATTATCAAGTGCTCTGAAAAAATTGTTGGTAATTAAAAATATATATAGCTACAATCTGTCAAAATTATAAGCTATGTTGTCAATTAGTTTTTGAATAAAAAAGCTGAAAACTGAAAAAAAAGAGTTTTCTATGTCCAATAATTACGGGAGTAAAAACGCTTTAATTGACTTGAAATTTTGAGAAAAGGTAGATCTTTTGTATGTTCAGAACCGTATAGTTTTTCTGCTTATCAAACTTATTATGTCCAAAGATATTAAGATTTCATATTTTTTTTAATATATTTTTTTTACTTACTTTTTTCGTCTTTAACTAAACTTTCAAAATTAAAAAGAATTTTTTAAATTTATATACTATTTTTTGATTTATAAAAATTTTATATTGTATATAGTATCACGATTATATATATAACATAGTACAGTCAATTTATTATTATTAATATTATTATTTTATTATGATTGTTTACATTAGTTTCAGCAATATAGTTCAAATACAATAACAAACATTACTTTTTTTTGGCTAATAATTGCTAGAGAAAATTCAATTTACTTGAAATTTTTATTTAATTTTCTTCAAAACAAAGATAGTATGAAAAGTTACCTTTTTGCTCTTATATTGAACATTATATTTTGATACGACTTGTACAAAGCTTGATTTAGGACATACATTTTTCTTAGTTCAAGGTTGCGCGAAATCTAGCTTTGCGCATGGAGTTTCAAAAATTCTGTTTTTTAGATCGTTAAATATTCCAATAACAAAATTTTTATAGGAATTTTGTTTGATGTTCATTAGCTTCTTAAATTGACAATCAATTGTTTTTAAGGGGGTTAGTACACATTTTTTTAATCACTTTAATCACCTGTAAAAAAGAAATTTTAATCAGTAATAGACTGTACTATTAATATAATAAAAATATAGCTTATCCTTAATCAGATGAGCCCAGACAGAGGTCTGTAGGCCCATTTGATTCAGAGATATTGCAATCTCAAATTTTTTCCTTTGGCGTCAAA